>HG996542.1:2122500-2190000 GCA_905340365.1 Vespula germanica
AAATCTTTTTATTCTCTTTTTAATCTTATCATCGTTTGATAGATACATCGTCTCTCTCTCTCTCTCTCTCTTTTTTTGGAAGAAGAAGAAGAAAGAAAGAAGAAAGATATAACCGAGGTAATAATAAGGTTTAATAAAAGGTCTAATAAATAGATAAATAGAATATACGTTGAGCATCCCCAAATAACATTCGGACCTTCTTCTTGGCTCTTGGCCAATGGTTGTGCATTAAACGTTTCTGAAATCGAATTTGTCGTTTCCCATCGGTGTTCCTTTCACGTTTCATTTATTTCATTTCATTTCATTTCTTTCTTTTCTTTTTTTATATTCTTCTTTTTAATTTCGTTTTCTTTTTCTCTATTTATAATTATTTTGTTTCATTAATTTTTGAACGGTAACATCTATCGTATATGTAACGTGTTCGTTTATTGTTTTTCTATTTTTTTTTTTTTTGTTATATAGAGAAATATTTAAAGATTCTGTTCGTTATAGATATTAAATATCAACGAGTTTTACGGCAGAGGAAAAAAATTTTCTACGGTGTTATTCATTTAGATATGAGATATTAAATGTTTTCTTTCTCTCTTTCTCTTTTTTTGTTTCTTTTTTTTTTTTCTTTTCAAATTCGAATTTTATATCAAGATATAAAATTTATTCTTGTTTAGAGATATATTTGTTTTGTTTATTTCGATGTAGATTAAATAGTTAAATATTTGCAATGTATAAAAAAAGAAAAATTGTTGTATAGATCATTACTCATTTTTTCTCAATAACAAAATACAATAATGTACGTTTTTTATTTAGATATAAAATATTCAACGATTTTAATAAAAAAGTATTGTTATTTATTTAAATATGAATTATTACAAATTCTGACATATATTTCTCGATTAATCTAATATAAGTGTGTATGTACATGTGTGTTAAAATTTATGAAAGAAAATATTCGAACAAGATTAAGTTCTTGAAAATTAATTAATATATTTAAAGAGTCGAGCATAATATTTTAATTATATATACATATAATATTTTTATTTTCAATAAAAATTTTTCAATAAATATATTAAATACATATACCTATATAAAATATATTTATAATTATATATATATATATATATATATATATATATATATATATCATCTATACATTTACATTTACTTATTTTTTAATTTATTTACTAATATCATATAATTACATTACTATTTATAAATACACACACACACACACACACACATACATATATACATATAAATATTATTACTATTGAATCTGTATCTGAATTTATTAATAATCCATCTTTAAAAAATATATATATATAATATCAATATTGTAATATATTTATAAATATCTAATATATTTATAAATCCAAAAAAAAAAAAGAAAAAAAGAATAAAAAGGATTGAACAATCGAATGAACGTTTACTACTCGATTAATGTACGAGGCAACAACGATAAGAGGTCAACGAAAGTTAGCATAAATCCAGACTATTCTTTTCGTTCTATCGCCGTAGACGTAGAGAAACGATTTTTCAACTCGACTCTATCTACCGGATCTCCTGACCGTAATTAATTATGCAGCGACGCGTTGGTCAAGTACTTTTTATGTCTCTCTACGATATCGTTCTACTCACAAACTAATCTCAAAAGTGTAATGTACGGTGCTATTATTAATAATTATTTTGTTAATCGCAATATTTCCTATTACATTACAGTACATCTCTTAATCAAAAAAAAAAAAAAAAAGAAAAAAAAATTAAATAAATAAATAAAAAAAAATAAAATATTAAATTAATAATATTAAATTGTTAAACCGTTGAACAGATCGTATATGACAAACGTATCCAATTTTTTTTTTATCTTCTACGATCTTTACAATTAGATCTAATCAAAATAAAAATATGAAAACTTGAAAAATGTTGAAACATCTTATCTAAGTATTTTTCACGTTTTGAAAATCATATTTATATAAGAAAATATATCCTTCATCCTTATTATTCTCTTCTTTGTAATTTAACGACGACGATAAAAAGAAAAAGAAAAAAAATATATATATATATAAACTTTGTAATTAATCATTAACAATATTTTTTTAATTGTCACATTTTATAAATCACATATTCATAGTACTTGCATATCTTTTCTATCTCTTTCTAATTTAAATGTTCGCTTAAACATACATATATATATATATATGTATACAGAAAGAAACCAGAAATAATAATAATAAAAAAGAGAGAGAGAGAGAGAGAGAAAAACAAAAAGAAAGAAAATTTTTCGCATTTAACAAATCAGCTCTGAAACTACATCGGCCAATAGGGTAATCGAGAGCGTATAAACGAACAGAACTAGTTGTTGCATTTAATTGCCAATTAACGTTCGATCGTTGAGAATGTTTAACGTTAAGTAGAAAGCAACCGTTTTGACTATCTGCTATATAGCCAGAAGGTATTCAAGCAATTTGCTTCTATCGGATTACGTTGTAAGAGCTTCTTATTTAACGACTGAAACGTTATTTCATTGTAAAGCGTTTGTCTTTGTATTAGGTGCTACTGGGAACACTTGCTATAATATTCGTTCGTTTAATAATGAAACGAATTATACGAATTAGATCCTCGATCGATTTTTATTTCTGATTATAACAAAGATATACGATTCGAATTATACGATTTTTAAACTGTTACGTTTATTATTTTAATAAAATCACTATTCTTTATAATTAGTAGGTATTGAATGATAACGTATTAAATTAGAATTACACACGTATTACGATTAGATTCAGATTAGATTAGATTTAGATTAGATTTAGAATTACATATGTATTACGATGTGTGTTATTTAAAAAAAAAAAAAAAAAAAAAAGGAAAAGAAATAATTTTGCATAAATTATATTCGTATGATTATACTCGTAAAATATAATCGTAATCATATTGTAAATCGTAAATTAACTATATATATATATATATATATATATATATATATATATATATAATATGTCCAATGAATTATAATATTAATTATGTAATACAAATTAACGAAACAAATCGTTCGATTACATTATAAATCAACTAGAAACTTTGATGCAAATTGTTACGTACAACGATAATACGACATATTTATTATAATCAAATATATTAATTCAACGTATATACGTATCACCCATTAAGAGATATCAATCGGACAAGATTTAAATCCAATTAAATATTTCGATAATCGAATTATCGTCGAGATTGGTGACAATTAAAACAATAATCGTATCGTTCCTAATTCTTACATATGTATTTGTAATTCCTCTTTTTTTTTTAAATCACAAAACGTTTGACCATTACGAAACGTTTCGAGTTTACGAAACAACGATATATCCAAAATTTCTAATCGTAGTCTACTACTACTATTACTAATAATAATAATAATAATAATAATAATAATAATAATAATAATAATAATAATAATAATCACAAGTTGTTTGTCGTAAAATATCAATGTACGATTGCAAAAGTGTTAAAGTAAAACAAATGGGAAAAGAATAAAAAGAAATTAAAAAAAAAAATGGAAAAAAAGAGAGAGAGAGAGAGAGAGAGATAGAGATAGATAGAAAAAGAAAGAGAGAGAGAGAGAGAGAGAGAAATAGAGGTTAATTATGATGGGGACTTTGAGAATCGCGGAGGCGAACTCAAACGCGGATAATATTCTATATTTGGAAAGGCACTGGTTCGGAAGGTAATTCGGTAATGCGTTTAATCGCACATGCAAGGGTCGTTCATTCATTAAGATTTTGTCTATGCTCGGCGAACACCTATTCGATTTAAACTCGACAGAATGAATGAGATAGGAAGAGGGTGGGAGAGAGAGAGAGAGAGAGAGAGAAGGAAGAATTGATATCGCGAGTATAGTTGTTCCGGCCGATTAAAGCGAATTATCTCGACGAATTTCAAGAGTTAGTTATCGGAGAGAACAAGGTAAAAGGAAAAGAAAATTAAAAGATAAAATTTGAAGAAAGAATGTTTGATCGATGGATCGAAACAAACGTGATTTATAGTATCTTAAAAAGAAAAAAAGAAAAAAAAAAAAGAAAAGGGATGTTTCTCATTTAACGTTGATTCTACTATGTAATTATGAACTATTATCGTTGATTCAAATATGTAATTACGACGAGAAATTGTTATATACGAAATTAGATGTGTATGTGTGTAATAATATTAGATTGTTTTAAAAGAGAATTAAAAGATAATTGTAGAAAGAATGTTTCATTAGATCGGGACAAACGTGAGACTAGTAGAGTCTTAAAAAGAGAGAAAGAAAAAAGAAAAAAAAAAGAAGAAAAGGAAATATTTTTATCTATTAATTTAATTCAACTATGAATTTTAACTATTAATTTTAATTCAATTATGTGGTTATTAATTCGTACGAGCGAGAAATTGTTACAAATTTGATATGTATGTGTATAATAATATTATATTGTTGAATAATGTAATTATGTAATTAAGAAATTATTGTTAATTATATATCATATATATTAAATTATAATATATATATATATAGAGAGAGAGAGAAATATATTAAAGATTATTTATTAAAAGATATAATTAGAGAGTTTATTGAAAACTATGATTAAAACTTTCTAATATCGTTTAATATGCAAATGTTATTTATACAAGATCAATAATATAGAATATTCTATATATATACACACGTATATATCTATCATTCATTTTTTCTTACTTAATTCATTAGTTTCATTCTTATATTAAACCAGAAAAAAAAATAAAATAAAATAAAATAAGAAAAAGAAAAAGAAAAAAAAAAACAATACCTAATTGTACATAAAAATAATTACACTATAAATTATTTGTACGATTAGCTCCTAAACGTTAACGATACTACAAAAGAATATTAATTATAAATATACTATTTATCGAGAATAGTAAATTTTTATTGGAAAAATCGATTATTGGAGAATCGAGAAAAAGCTCGAAAAATTTCATAACGATCTAGAAAAACGATCCAGCAAATTTCAAAGAGAAGAAGTAATAAAAGAAAAAAAGAAGAAGAAGAAGAAGAAGAAGAAGAAGTAGAAAGAAGTAGAAAGAAGTAGAAAGAAATGGAAAGAAGTAACGTCAACGAAAATAATTCAAAACAAAAATATATCGCCTAGTAAAGAACAGTTTAAGTATTCGTTTATAAGCATACAAACATACACGTATACACATATACATATACACACACACACACATATATATACATATATATATATATGTATATATATGTTTGTACACGAAGAGGTTGAAACGAAGGAAGGGCAAGTAAAAGGGCGCGGTTGAAAGTTCGCGAAGCGACTTGCGCCTAAGCTAAAGTTTAAACTGAAGAAGAACGACACGCTCCTGTGGAACATGGCGAACAATAAGACAATGCCTGAGAACAAGTGTACAATGGAGAAAGCTGCGGCGTTGTTTCGCCAAGTAATATAGGACGTTGGTCCTTAAGATATAGCTAAGTCTCTCTTTATGTACTGCTACACACACATTATATACGTATATACATATATATATGTATGTATGTATGTATGTATGTATGTATGTATGTATGTATGTATGAATGTATATATGTATGTATATATGTATGTAGGAATGTATGTATGTATGTATGTATGAATGTATATATGTATGTATATATGTATGTAGGAATGTATGTATGTATGTATGTATGTATGTATAGAATTATATTCTATATATAAAGAAAAAGATTTATTTAAATCGATATAAATGTGAATGTAATTATTAAAATTGTAAATATATATATATATATATATATATATATATATATAATAAGATTTACTATGTTATCCATTTGTTTGTAATAATGTATTCGCCGTATATATATTTTTTTTTACGTATTTTCATATATTTTTGTACATGTATATATATGTGTGTCTCCCATTTAAATAAATCTACATGAATATATTTGTTAAAATTATTAATGATACCTCTAAGAATTGAAAGTATAATTAGTATAATAAGAAAAAAAAAAGAAAAAAGATTTGATAACGACAGATAAATTAAAAAACAAATAATATAGTATAGATAATAATAATAATAATAATAATAATAATTATTATTATTATTATTATTATTATTATTATTATAGTAATAATGGAATTACATATAGATCATTTTTAAGAATTAAAATCAACCAACGATGACTGAGATATAGTAATTTTTTCTTTTTCACACGAAAATATTAGTTATGTAATATTATAAAAATTATGTAATATTATAAAAAAAAAGAATAACGTATACTACATTTATATTTTAAATACCCTAAATTAATCTCTCTCTCTCTCTTACCAGTCAGTAACATTCAATCAATTTTAAAAGATTTATCAATTTTAAATAAAATAACATCGAATCTCAATAACAATACTCTACAAAGAATATTACTAAAGATAACACAAACATATCCATTATCATGAAGAAAATACAAAATGGGACATCCTTTATATAGACGATGAATGCTTTTGATTGGAAGGGAGTAGAGCAAAAGGGTGTTCAAAGGCGCATAGAAGATAGATTTTCGCATAACGTCCGAAGAGCACACCTTCATCCATCTCTTTATTTCTCTCTCTTTCTCTCTATATATATCCATATCCCTCTCTCTCTCTCTCTATCTATCTATCTATCTATCTACCTATCTATCTACCTCTCTCTCTCTCTCTCTCTCTCTCACATTTCATTGGTCAGTAGATATTTCGAACGTGAGTACTTCTCTCTCTTTCTCTACCCATCTACCCATCTATCTATCTATCTATCTATCTATCTATCTATCTATCTATCTATCTACCTATCTATCTATCTAACTATCTCTCTCTCTCTTCTTCAACCAGTTTCAGCCAAGATCCTTTTCCTTTGATCGAACAAGCAAGGCTTTCGTTGGCTCTACCAATTACGACGTTCCAGAGCAATAAGCTGACCACCACCACCACTCAACTCGGTTTCCGTTCTCTCTGCTTTGATTTCGATGAACGCGACGCGAAGCCGTACGTCTCGCGATTGATTCGGACGGAAAATTTATTAGGAAATTTCACTTTGATATATAGAAGATATATACCTGGCATATTCATTCACGTTCACGTGAAAATTCAATTCATATCATTTTCCTACGTACGGAGAAATTTTCTTTCCCGAACGAAGAGGAGAATGAACTGTTCGTTGCGTTACTCTTTTTAATTAGATTTGTTTCGTTTCTTCTTCTTCTTATTCTTCTTCTTTTTGTTTGTTAATGATTGATTTTTTTACGGACGAGTTTCGACGAGAAATATGATAATGTTCGCGGTATTTTTATTTAGGTTTGTTTTTTTTCTTTTTCTTTTTTAAGTAAGGGGAAATTGTTTTGTTTAATCTTTTTTTCTTTTTCTTTTTCTTTTAATTATTACATCTTCTTTGGATACATTTGTTCGGGGAGAAAAATAATATCGAGGCTTTTAATTGGGTTTTTTGTTCTCTTTTATTCGTTAAAAAATAATTATCTGATTTGTCCATAATAATAATAATAATAATTATTATTATTATTTTATTGAAATATTATTGTATTATTGAAATAGAATAACAATAATAATTATTCTTCTTATTATTACTATTATTTCTTTACGATTTCGATCGAGAAAGACATTAAACCATCCTTTCTAAAATAAATAAATAAATAAACAAACGAACGAACGAACGAACAATACGAATAAATAAATCGACAAAATGAACGATTCCGAATTCGCATCAAGAAAAAAAAAACTGACAAAATGATCTGACGTACGATTAACAAAAAATAAAGTTAATTAATTCGAATCAATCGTTTCCATTTAACAAACCAATCGCAAATTATCTATCGTCTAATGATCAAAAAACGATGAAAGATATTTCAAAAAAAAAAAAAAATCCAAGATAGAAGAAAAAAAAAAAAGAAAAAAGAGAAAGAGAAAACAACGCCGAGAGTAGTTCTGAATGTAAAGTGAAAAATTAACAAAACCGAGGGTACCTGACTTTAAATCCTCTTTACGGAAGAAGGGTCGTGAGAGAGTGAGAGAGAGAGAGATAGAGAGAGAGAGAGAGAGAGAGAGAAAGAGAGAGAAAAAGAGAGAAAGAGAGAAAGGTAACCTTCCACCATAGCGAGCAATAACTCAAGTCCACCCTTTGGAAGCGCGACATAATTCATCCCCATTTATAATAAGGCACAAGCTTTTCATACACTAGTGTGTTTCGTGACGCACATTAGGTGGAACCGCTTTGCGTGTCTGCTAATGAGATTAACCGATCTATTTTTATCTCTTTATTCATTACGATCACTAATCAATATTAATTAGTAATTCTTTTGTATTACTCAATCAAGAAAGGAAAGTAAGTAAGAAAGAAAGAAAAAAAAAATAGAATAAAGAAAATGAGAGGAAAATATATTTTATAGACACTTAAAGATTTATTGAGAAACTTTGTTTATGTTTATCGAGAAATTTGTTAAGAAATTGTTGAGTTGAAAAACATTTTTTTTGTTTTTTAATTCGATTCCAATGAATTTTAATTTTATATATATATATATATATATATATATATATATATATATATTTTTTAATCATCGTATGAAGTATTCATTTTTATATCGGTATTGATTTTATAATATATATATAATTATTAATATTATGCTATTATGCGAGTTATGTTTTGCATCGGTAGATTTTAAATGATAAACTGATCGATTAATCTACATTGATTAGTTATTAGACGATTAGAGAATATCTTGCTTTTATTTGTTATTATTTTCTGAATCGTTAACCCTTTTTTTTTTTCGTTATACATTTCTATGTTATTGGACATTGAAGAATATCTCCACGATTTATGATCTCTCTTTCATTATTTGTATTTTTTATAAAAACAAATAAATATTGATTAGAATAAATAATTATCGTTTCTGGTGTCGATATATCATGAATTTCAACAACGATTATACGTACATAAATATCTAACGATTTCTAATAAATTTTATTCATTATTTCACTTCACTTATTCTTTTTCTACAATTAACGGAATACCTCGAAAGCTTTGAGAAAAAGCTTCACGATTAAAAAAAAAGACAGAGATAATAGACAGAGATGCAGAAAGAGAATGAGAACTTTTGTCGTTGGTTTGTTTCTCTCCGCAAAAAAAAAAAAAAAATTCACGAAAGTATATGTTAAAATAAAATTAAAAGAAAAATAAAAGAAAAAAATAAAAAGAAAAAAAAAAGAAAAGGAGGAAAAGAAAAAATGAAAGAAGAGAGAAAGAGAGAAATTGTACATAAAAGAAAGAGACAAATAAAAAAAGAAAGAAAGAGAGAGAGAGAGAGAGAGAGAGATAAAAAATGGAGGACATTGAAAACATAAATCTTAAACGCGTTAAATGACATTAAAGTTCGTGTCACGTGTCAAAGGTAAACGCATGTCGGCATGCAGGAGACTATAACGGTAGAACCAGTATGCAATTAAATGTTCTAATGAGGAAGTGTTCTCAAATTAACACGTTCGCCGTCGTCGTGAATTTTCATTCGGATGGACGAAGATTTTTAAATTATGCTCGTAGCCGTCGGCATACTTTTAAGCTGACTGTCCCATTTTTCTTTTCTATTCTTTTTTTTTCTAGTTTTTTCTTTTTCTTTCTTTTTTTTTTTTTGTTATAATCTTTTCCTTCTCTTTCAACTGATAAACTCAGAAATATGATTCCATTTCTTTTTTCTTTTTATCTTTTATTTTCTTTTTTTTTTTCTCTTTTTTAAGACAATTTAAGAAAAGAAAAAGAAAGAAGAAAAGAAGAATGCAAGATTAATTTATCTTTATTTTTCTTTCGCAAAGAAAACTCTTTGTGTGTGTGTGTGTATTTATATGTATATATAAAGGAATTATTTTTAAATATATATATTGTAAGATAAATTTGGAGATAAAGAAAAGAATATTTAAATTTATTTATTTTATAATATTCGTCTTAATTTTTTCAAATTTGATTAAATATGATTCAAATTTATATGTATAAATAAAATTGAACATGTAATATATTATTTGAAATATTATTCGAATTGAATTAATTAATTAATTGTAGCCTTTATAAAATTGTTTTGATTTATTAATAGTTTTTATTTTTGAATGTATCATTATAGGAATTATTTATAATACGATTATCGCTGATAATTATTTAATTTCTACAATTATTTATATTCGAATATACAAATTGTTGATAAAATAATTAATTAAAATCGCTTGCAGGTAATTATCATTAATAACCAAAGACACTGTTTAAATATAATATTAATTAACCATTCCTAAATTATTTACATAGAATCAATCAAACGATCGATATCAATATTCCCTTCCCACCATCTTGTTAACAAAATTAATTTTGATAATATTATCAATAACAGATTGAATTTTGATTTCGTATAAAAGGAACCTTTAAATGTACAAAACATAAAACCTTCTTCGAATATAACTAATTAATTGCTCGTATTATTTATACCTACAATTAACAACAATTAATAATATTTAATCTATCAAAAAAAAATATATATACATACATACATATATATATATATATAAACATTAAGCAAACTGATGCAACAAATAACATTTTACTTTTCTCATTTATTAAAAAAAAAATATATATACACATTTCTATAAAATATACGAAACAAACAAATATATATATATATATTTTTTTTCAAACTTTCACTCTCTAACAAACATATTAATTATCTGAACGATTTAAAAAAAAAAAAACGATCTTTCGATTATCCTCCTAAAAAAAAATTGTTTACCAAAAATGTTGCTCTTTCTACTTACTTACAAATTCATGAAAACAATTTCAACGTTGATCTTTCAAATTATCGATCAATATTGAATAATTGAAACAAAGAGACATGAATGACTCCTCTAGTCATTCTTCTTCTATCTTTTCTAAAGGTGAACCGAATAAAATGGAATTGAATTAACGCCACGTAATTGTGTTTTCTCGTACTAGACAATAATATTTTACAGGTAGGAACGGCGAACGGTAGATGGAAATTATTACTTGTCCGGCTGCTTACTTAATGTTTCGACGAGGGAAACCTGCAAAATTTCCACTCGTACCAAACTTTAAAGCAAATTAAGCGAGTTTGCGATGTTTCTCTCTTTCTCTGTCTCTCTCTCTCTCTCTCTCTCTCTCTCTCTCTCTGTCTGTCTTTATCTATATATATCTCATACGTACACACGTGTGTCTCTCTTTCTCTCTTTCTATCTATTTATCTCGTACGCTAGACGCATATACGCAGGTAAACTCGTATTAAAAGTATTAGTTAATATTTCAGATATGCATGCGTACTCATCTATCCATTAATGACTTTATTTAATGGACAGGATAAACTAGGTATCGTGAAAACCAACGACAAATTATCGGATTACATATTTATTTTATGCTTCCATCTCGTTAAATCGATCATACTGTATTTGTTATTTCTTCAATATTTTACAAGTTACGTGATTTATTTATCAAATTGCTTTTTATATACAGGTATATCATATATATATACGTGTGGGTATGTGTACGGATATATAGAGGATTTTAGATGATTTAACAAATCTTTTTTTTTTCAATTCTTTTTTCCAATTTTTCTTTTTTTTTTTTAAATCTTTTTATGGTGTACTCTTTCCTCGGTTTTCATTCATGAAAAGAAAAAAAGAAAAAAAGATTATAATATATTTATAAATGTATCAATTATTTGTAGGATAGTATCACTTTAGTATCACTTTAATACAATATAATAAAAATTATCATTCTTATCATCTGACTTCTCATTTAATCTTTTAAAGAAGAAAAAAAAGAGAGAGAGAGAGAGAAACTAAAGATTCATGAGAATATATAACGATCGTTAACGCATTTATAAATATAATTATATCTTTCATAAATGATACATTACCGAACATTATGATCCTAATTATCGATATTTTTATTAATTTATTATATCACGTTTTTCGTTAATGAACCTTTCGCATACATAATAATAATAATTATTATTATTATTACACATCCTTACGAAATAAATATTAAGCTATATCTTACACAGTCGTCGATTAATTATGAATAAAATCGAGCTGACGTTATCGGACGAGTTTCAAAAAAAAAAAAAAAACGTGAAATAATGAAACGAAATTACAAGAAAAAAAAAAAGAAAGAATGAAAGAAACAAAGAGGAGAAAAAAAATCTACGAATCTCCCTCTTGACAGCCGAGAAACCATTTTCTTCGTCTTTCACGTCAGTCAACGTTAAAAATCGCTTTCGCAGTCGCAAAAATAATGTTTGAAAAATGTCGAGCTTGCAAGAAGAAAGATATCGCACGCAGCTTGTACAGTAAAAACGCAGCACGTACAATATATACATATACACATATATACATATATATATATATATATATATATATATATATATACATACATATATACGTACGTACGTATATATATATATAATATACAGTATTATATATATATTACACACAAATATATATATAATGTATGCGTGCAAATACATACATATATATATATATATATATATATATATATATATATATATATATAAAATATAACACACGCATGAGACACGCAACGCATGTTCACCTATCGCTCTTCCTGCCAATTTTCAACGTCGTATACCTACCTCGAAAAGTCTGAGTAACGTATAACGAGGCCATAAATACAAATGGAAAGGAAATGGGACCGGAACGAGTCTAACTTTTTCTACATTTTTTCTAGTCACTCTCTTCACTCTCTTTCTCTCTTCTTTTACATACTCTATAGTCGAGTATATACCCATATACATATCTATGTATATTCACATGTATATCTTTCTCATTTACACACTTTAGATCTCCCCTTACAACAATCTTATAAAACCAAAAACATACATACGTACGTACGTATATGGTACAATATTATCTTCGTCTAGCTTTGCAATTAAAGAATTAAAACGATATGATAAAAAAGAAAAGAAAAAAAAATTTTTTTTTTTAAAAAAAGAAAGAAGGAAAAAAGAAAGAAAGAAAAACCGATAGAGAAGTAATCGCGAGGATATTATCTGAAAATATTACATAGATATGTCGACCTAATAAAAATGCAACGTCGACGTAAATCGATAATATACACGTCACGTGACTCATTCAAATTGATCGCAACAAACACGTGCGCCAAATAAATCCCATGTTCGAGTTATACCAAACCTACTATTCGTAAGCGTGTATGCGAAATGGCTTTCAGAAAGTTTGTCGTTAATAAAAAATTCATGCCTACGTAACTTCGAAAGCCACGTAATTCTCGCGTATGCTCGAAGTAGAAGAGAAAGAGATGGTTGAGAAGGTTGTAGAAGGAGGTAGGAGGTAGGAGGAGGAGGAGGAGGGGGGGAGAAGAAGGGAGAAGGGGTCACGAAGAGGGTGAAGGGTGTAAAGAAGGTGATAGGACGGTAGAGAGAGAGAGAGAGAGAGAGAAGGATGCTGGTAGAGGGAAAACTCGAAACGTCGTCGATGTTGGAGACCCTCTCTTGCAAGCTTCCTCAAGTTAGTTCGCTTTTCCTCGAGTGTCTCGAAATTTTGTTGACAGAAAGAAGGGTTCTCGAAAGGGAATATATACGTGTGCCAAGCTATTTTCCAAGGATACGTTTATTAACGAAAAAATGTTGAATGTTTATAATGATCGTTCTTGATCACGAGTGAAATGGATCATTTGTATGATTTATATAAAGATATAAATGTATGTAAGTATGTATATAGGTATGTATGTAAGTATATATACGTATGTATCTTTCTATGTATATGTATTATATATGTAAGCAAGTATGTATGTATGTATGCATGAATAGGTATGTATGCATGAATGAATAGGTATTTGCGTATGTATCTATGTATGCATGAATAGGTATATATGCATGAATGAATAGGTATGTATTTATGTAAGACGTTACGGATATTTGGCAATATATTATGTTAAAATGTTTCCTTTGATACGTATTTCTATTAAAAAAAGAAGATATAAAAAAGTCAATCGAGTAATAAATTAGAGTGTAATTAATTAGAGTGTACGATAAAAGATCAATGTAACTAAGTGGAGCATTCTGTATATTTTCATGGAGTATATTCGTATACTCGAATGAAGTAACGTCAATCATATGTTGTTCGCAAATATATATATACATATATATATATATATACATTCATTCATACATATATGTATATATACATATGAACATATATATATATATATATATCGTGAACTGTTACCATTCACTTTTTCACGTTGCAACACTTGCCTATTACATACATACATACATACATACATATGTATATATGTATATATGTATATATATACACTGTGGGAGTTGTAGATAGTTTCCAGTACATCCTACGCTCGACATCGCGGTTTTACGATTCGATCGTTGTTTCGAATTTCACAAGAACGCGTACGCGAGTGGCAGAACGATTTCCTTGGGAGCAGCTACCTTTCGACGTTCTGCAATTTCCGTTTTATGCTTCTCTGAGAAAAGAAGAAGGAGAAAAAAAAAAAGAAAAAGAAAAGGAAAAGGAAAAAAGTAAAAGAAAGAGAAAGAGTAAAATCGTGTTCAATACTATATTTAAAAGAAAAGAAAAGAAAGAAAGAAAGAAAGAAAGAAAGAAAGAAAGATGAGGACGAAAGAAAGAAGAAATAATAAAAAGGAAAATCAAAGAAATAAGAAAGAGACGAGTAAAGAAATAGAAAGATAAAAGAAGTGAAAAAAACGATAGTGAAAGAACGATAGAGTATAAGAGAAAAGCAGATGAAGAGAGAGATACTTATTAATATTTTTTTAATTACACGGAAAAAAAGAGAGAAGAAAAGAGAGAAATATTTTTATCGTTTCAAAATATATATACAATGAATAAGAATAAATAAATGTAATTGTAATAAAGAATGTATACGATGGTAATAAAATATTTTACAAGTTTGTAGTTTTAAGTTATTAATATATTACACAAAAGAGAGAGAGAGAGAGAGAGAAAGAGAGATACGTATATAAAAAAAAAAAAAAGAAAAAAAAAGGAATATAAGATAATTTACATTACAGAAAATTTTTCACACACACGTGATATTTGATATTTGATATTTTATATGTATACATACATACGTACATTTATATATATATATATTTCTATATATGTATATATGAATAACGTATGTATATAAAAGATTGATTCGTCTATAAAAAAAAAAAAAAAAGAGAAAAGAAAGAGAATATTATAAATCATCATTAAACCTTCGATTTTTTTTTGATCGTTAGAAGGGCACTTAAAACGTTACTACCGATCTCGTAACAAGAGACCATTATACAGTGTTTGTTAATAAACTATGAAATTGCGGTCGACCTAACGCCTGCCTCGATCATCCCCTCAATACCTAACCCCCTTCCATTGACGCTGAATAATTTCGAGAGATAATAAATTTCATCGGTTGTCATGTTTCTAACGATATTGAAAATATGTTAACGTTACATTTCCATTATCGATAATGAATAACAAGACGAAATGTAATTCGTTCGCAACGTTAAACAAATAAAAGTAATAAAAGTAAACATAATTTTCGTAATATTACTATTGTTAATAATAACAACGTTGTCCATCACGCATATTATTATTATTTAATATAACAACGATTGCGTTATCGTTAGATTGTTATCATAAAAATCGTTAATTCATTTAATATAACTTGTCTGCGTTATATCGTTTCACCGTATTCGATATTATAATTCTAAATATTATGTAATTTCATTCGTTTTATATAGAAAGTAGATATTATAATACTTTGAAAGATATTTTCACGATAATTTCTACGTCAGATATTAGGTCCTGTAATTATTCATAATTATAATAATATATATTGTGTAAATTATTAATATAAATCATAATGCATTATAATAATTATTACACGAATTATATTATTCAAATAACGACGATATTATATATCAATTGATAATTATATAAGTCAATATTATTATTATTATTCTTATTATATATAATATAATATTATATATTATGTAAATTATTAATAGAAACTATAATGCATTATAATAATTATTACATAAGTAATATTCAAATAACGACGAATAAAAGTCGATTGTTTTGTTACTCGTGATAATATTATTGTATAATACATAATACAAACATATATATATATATATATTATATTATATACACACACATATATATATAAATCTGTATATATACGAATGCTATCGAATAATATCGAAACAAAACGAGGGAAACAAAAGCTTCGTAATCAAAACGAGTTTCTCCTCACCCCTTCTCCCACCCCCTCCCTCCACTACTTTCTCTCACAAACCATCATATATTCTACATCGCTTCCATTCAATGCCAGTGGTGTCAAATAATGTAAATATGTAATAAAACTAATAACAGGGGGTGAAACGTATTATAACGGTGCAAACGATATTCGATCGGAAAATTGTAAGCACGGATTTATCCTCGAAAAGATGTAAAAAAATAAAAATACAGAAATAATAAATTAATAAATAAACGTAAAAATAAAAATAAAAATAAAAAAAGAAAAGATATAAAAGGGTGGATACATAATACATCAGGTACGATATTTTTTTTTTGTCGGAGATCGTCGAGATTGCTTTTAATTCGATGCAATTCGATGCACCCTACCTATAGAATATTCGAAGAGTTTTTCGCGATAATGAAAATGTCGTTTTAAAAATATCGACGGTGACTGCATTTTCTTTTTTTTCTGTCTCTCTCTCTCTCTCTCTCTTTCTCTCTCTCATAATTACAACAATATCGATTTTATATTCTCTCGATGAGATAATGCGCGAGGAGATATTATTTTTTTGGAATGAATTTTTTATTTGTGATAAAGATAAGGGATTCTTTTTTTATTTTTAAATAACGTATAACGTATTTCAGAAAAGTTAATCAACCGATACAGTTTATCCCTTATTTACAGTATAATACAAGGAAATCATTAATTACTGTATAGATTAAATTTATATCGTATACATGTAGTTTTTTTTTTCTTTTTCTTTTTTTATCTTTTTTCTTTTTTTTTTTTTTTAATTATTATTCTCAAAACTCAGAAAATTTTATACATGTTCTCTTTCTCTCACACATTCGTCATTTTGTATCTAAGTATAAAATCATTAATAACAAATCAAAAAAAAAAAAGAAAGAAAAGGAAGATAAAAAAATTGACTTGAACCCAATCAAATCTGATAGATAATCGAAGAATTACAACGTACTAACATTTAACACGCAACATATACGCAACGCAATGTAATTTACTATGAAGTTTCTTATAAAAAAAAAAAAAAGAACAAAAAATATTACAACAAAAGTATTACGATATTACTATTAATATATAACATGTATTATGGTATAACGTCGCTAAAAAAAAAATTCATAAAAAAACATATATATAAAAAGAATAAAAAAAAAAAAAAGAAATAAAAAATCACGAGTATTAGAAGATCGACAAATAATGAACGAATATCTATCGAATGGATCGACAAATGATAGATCTTAACGAACGTAAAAATCATCGTTGTTCGTATTTACGAACATAAATCTTCGCTTGCTTTACCAAAGTGAAATTCAAAATTTCGTTCGTGGAGAATGAAATCCGTCTCGTTAAACTCGACCACACGATGCGTTGAAAAAAAAAAAGAGAGAGAGAGAGAGAGAGTAATAGAAAGAGAGAGAGTATGTGTGCGTATATGTGTGTGTGAAAAAAAAGAGAACAGATATATATTATATATATATATGCATGTGTTATATATATATATACGCATACATATATATATACACACACACACGCATATGCATATATATATATATGCATATGTATTTATAAAGGAAGCTGACTCTGGATTCGGACAGTCTGCTTCGTTCGCAGCAAAGCTCGGATTGGATTATTTCCCCGTTCCCCGTGTATACTCACCGTCAACCCATGAAAAAAAAAAGAAAAAAAAAAGAAAAAAGAAAAAAAAAACACAGAAAAAAAAGTACGACGCGTCGTTTATGGGTAGCGGATGTAAAGCAGCGTGGCCGCGTCGTTCGTTTTATTTATTGGAAAGTTTCACGAGACATTTTACCGTAGTGCATTAGCTCTCCCGCGGTGCCGATCTATATCTGACATAGTGCATAGTGCATACATTGGCGGAGTTTTATGCAGAACAGTCCTGTATAATTGTGTATGTACGTACACGGATATCTTTATCTATCTATCTATCTATCTATCTTTTTATCTATCTATCTATTTATCTATCTATCTATACTTACATACACGTGAACGAGAGATAATATATTTGTGGGGTTGAATATTTCTATGTGTATGATGTACATATATCTATGAATGTATATGATATGTGTGTCTGTTTAAGTGTGTGTGTATAAATACTTTTTCTATATATTATATATATGTATGTATGTATATAGATACGTATACGTTTAGGTGACTATTGACAAGTAATTTTATACATGTGTTATACATATATATAAATATATAGGTGTATATATATATATATATATATATATATATATATACATATATAGGTGTGTATCATTAATTTGTGTGTATGTATGTATACGTTGGTTCGTTTATTCGAGCATAGGTGTACGTATACGTATAGTTATTTACACATACACATATAAGTATAGTTGACATGCAATCACGAGAAGGGGATGACTGTGCGGTATAATGCAAGCTCGTTCTCTTTTGCTAGTGTGTTTGAGTATGGACACGAGGGAGAGATCGTACTAGAGCGCGTGACTATGTCAAACGAGCCATTTCGAATCCGTGGATCGGTCACGCGTGTTTCTCTATGTCTATCCATCTCTCTCTCTCTCTCTCTCTCTCTCTCTCTCTCTTTCTCTATCTATCTATCTATCTATCTATGTATCTATCTCGCTTACTCTTTCTCTGCGGTGGATCGAATTGGAAAATGCAGTGTGACCAAATTGAAGCTGATTCTCTCTCTCTCTCTCTCTCTCTCTCTCTCTCTCTCTTTTTGTTTCTATTTGTCTCTCTATATGTACATCCTTTTTTATTTATTTCCATTTCTTTCTATAGAATCTATCTATCGAACGAACAGTCTCCCTATCTATTTCTTTATTAATATCTTTTTTCTTCCTTTATTATCTCTCTCTCTCTCTCTCTCTCTCTCTTTCTTTCTCTGTCGTGATGTCGATTAATGGTACTATTAACCTTCATGAATTTTACTATAGATATATATACCTATTATGTGTCTATCTCTTTCCTTCTTTCTCTCTATCTATCTATCTATCTCATTCTCTGTCATTTAATCTCTTCCGATATCTATTTTTATATCAATATCATTCTATTTTTATCTCTCCCTTTCTCTCTCTCTCTCTCTCTCTTTCTCTTTCTTTCGATCTCTCTGTCATTTAATCTCTCCCTATATCTATTTTTGTATCAATATCGTTCTATTTTTATCTCACTCTCTGTCTGTCGTCTGTCTGTCGGTTACTCTCTCTTTCTCTCTCTCTTTCTCTTTATATATATATATTTTTTTTCTTTTCTGTTTCTCTATATCTTTTATCTCTTTTCTCTCTTTTGTCTGTTTCTCTGTCTGACAAGGTCAATTTCTCTTTCTATCTATCTCTGTCCATTTCTCTATATATCTCTCTTCGTCTTTCTTACTTATACTTCTCGTACGATTTACTCTCTCTCTCTTTATCTCTCTTTCTCTCTCTCTCTTCATTTTTCGTGTTACTTATTTACCTCTCTTTAACCTTCGTTAGCCCTTCTTTCCTTTACTACTTCACTCTTCTTTATTATGTCTTTATCGGTACCTCTCTCTCTCTCTCTCTCTCTCTTTTTTCCTTTTTATATAATCTCTCTTAAACTTTCTTTACTGTCTTTTTCTCTATCTGTCAAACTATCTGTCTCTTTCTATCTTCCCAATTATTACTATCTATTTCTCTCTCACTCTCACTTACTCTTTTTCTTTCTCTTTCTCTTTCTCACTCTTCATCTCTTTCATGTTCTTATTTAATCTCTCGTTAACCTTCCTTATACTTTCTCTTTCGTTTACTTTATTCTTCTTTACTATTTCTTTTTCTATCTAATCTGCCTCTCTCTCTCTCTCTCTTTCTCTCTTTTTTTATTTTTTACATTCTTATTTAATCTCCATTTAACCTTTTTTACCGTCTCTTTCTATTTCTCTGATATTTTCTTCCTATCTTTTTCTCTATCTATTCTATTCTCTCTCTCTCTCTCTCTCTCTCTCTCTCTCTCTCGCATTCTATCTATTCACTTCTCTCTGTTTAACTCCCTATAATTGTCTTTCGTTGTAACAGACAAACAGTGCGAAGAGAAATTAACGAAGAATCACCGTACCCGTATTTTCAAACTCGATGGCTTTCTACCATTGTCGATAGAATAGAGAAGCCAAGTTTCGTTAACGAACCTGGAAAATTTGTATTTGTATGAAGAGAGAGATAGAGAACCAAGGAGAGAAAGAGAGAGAGAAAGAGAGAGAGAGAGAGAAAGGAAGAGAGTAAAATTAAATCGATCGTATGTTATAACACAAAAATATTTGACTATAAATTCGATCAAATATATGAATATTTGATCATAATATGTAATAATATATAAAAATGTATAACAAGTTAATGTAAGAATTAATATCAATGATAATATTTATTATATTTTACTTCCGTTTGAATTCGCCTCTCTTTGTCTAATAATTAATTATTCTAATAATAAAAATGTACAATTTATAAATACATCGATTTGTTTTCTTTTTTATCGTCAAAATCACGGATCATTCGATTAATAATAATTAATAATAATTATTTTTGTATCAACGTTATATCTACCTAGACGCAGATACGTTATTCTCAAATTTCTTACATAAATGTATACTTAAACATATTAACGATACGAAATTAGTACGAATAAAAAATTACGATTTTATTATCCAGACAAATGATCATTTGCAAGTAAAACAAGAAAAACATTTTTCTCTTTTATCCTTTTTTTTTTTTTGGTTTTGTATCGTTTCTGTTTTTCTTTTTTTTTTTTTTTTTAACAAGGATTTATAACATCGATAATACTTTATTTATTCTTATTTTTTTAAATTACAAAACACCGATTCAACTCGTACATAAATGCATATCGAATGATAAATATGAACTCGTAAAAGTGTCTCGAAATTATAAGCCTCGAGGATAGGAAACTGTGACAGAGGGAAACAGAAAGAGAGAGAGAGAGAGAGAGAGAGAGAAAGAGAAAGAGAGAGAAACAAAAAGAGAAAAACAAAAAAGAGAAAGAAAGAGAGAAATACTGCATAGAAATATCGCGATATATTATCGGTGAAAAATAAAGCTATTCTCAGTGCGCACATTTATTTATGAATTTATGAATAAGGTATAGGTACCGATAATACCATGCACGATACGCTCATTCATGCATATATATATAAACATATATATATATATGTGTGTGTGTGTGTGTATCTATACACGTACGTACATATGTATATATGTTTGTACGTATGTGCATATATATGTATACATACATGTACATATGTATGTATATATGTATGTATGTATATATAACATTCATAGTATATATATATATATACGTACCTATATATGTATGTATATATAACATTTATAGATATGTGTATGTATATGTATAATGCATACTACGAAATCGAACGTGTTGCGACAATCTCTCTCTTTCTCTCTCTCTCTCTCTCTCTCTCTCTCTCTCTCTCCTATCTTTCTAAGCCTCTCTATTCTCTAAGTCACGTATTTTCCGTTTTCTCGAAATCCTATACAATGTCGTCTCTACGATTTCTGACCTGAAAGAATTCGCTAGTTTAACGTCTACGATGAGCCACCAAAACGTCGAGATCAAACGATACAGATATCGAGTGGTATCATTCGAAAAAAAAAAGAAAAGAAAAGAAAAGAAAAATAAAAAGAACTCGAAAGGAAAATATTGTTCTTATTATCATCAATGAAACAGTAAATCGCTGAAATATGTCATACAATTAAATTTACATATGTTTCTTAACTTTTCTCAAGCGGATCGTTGCTTTGATTTTCAGCAGGATATTAATTGCAATCTTTATGAATAAAATTTTTAAAAATTAAAAAAGAGAAATCGATTGATATCGATCTACGAAACGTTATCTCTCGTGATGCTACTTTTAATTTCAACCAATGTATTTCAGCGATATAAAGAATATATCAAAATTTGCTCTCGTACGATTTACTCCGTTTCTTAATTTTTATCAACATATCAACCGATCTTTCGAGCAGATGGTATGATACTATTACAACGATATAAAAACAACAAAAGATATAAAAAATAAAAATTAAATAAACATATAAATAAGTAGATAAATAAAAAAAGAGAAAGAGAAAAGAAACAAAGAGGAAAAGAATTATCAGAAAACGGTGTTAAAATTCTGAAAACGAATCGAGCGATCGCATTTTCGTGCATTTTTGTTCGTTCGACCGGTTAACGTAGGAAGTTGATTAAACTCGATGCGTGGCCAAAATTACACGGGACTAATTGACGGATGAGCCGCACCAATCAGCTCGCATAGCCAATTATCGTAAGTGGGCAGGTGGCTTTGGCTTCGAAAAGAGAGAGAGAGAGAGAGAGAGAGAGGGAAAATGAGAGAGGGAGAGAGAGAGAGAGAGAGAGAGAGAACTATACACTACTCATGTGTCGGCTCGCTAAATGGACTGCGATCGTTTCTGTTTAACGAGTGCCACGTTTAAACGACGAATCGAAAAGCCGAAAAGCAAACGAGAAGCTCGTTATCGAGAGGCTTCGCATGAATCCAAACGAAGATTGTACTTATCATCTTTCTTGGAGCGTGTTGTTGTTGTTGTAGTTGTTGTAGTTGTTACAGTTGTATAGCTTTATCTCGTCTTTGAATAAATCATCTTCTATTTTTATCTGCTTCTTTCTTTTAATTCAATTTAACTTAATTCGATTCTTCCTTCTCACTTGTCGTTGCATCGACTGTATTAATTTTCAAAATGTCAACTTCGTTATTTCATCGAAAGATCGATTAACTCTTTTTTTCTTCTTTTTTTCTCTCTTTTTAATATATATATATATATATCTTTTTTTTTTCAAATTTATTCGAAACGTTTCGTTAGAGAATATCTCTCTTTCTTTCTTTTTTTTTTTTGATCAGTTTAGATCAGTTTGGTTAATTAATGAACACGATTAATTAATTTATAGGAATTAATTCGTTATACGTAAGATGGATGATAACGATCAATGATACAGTAATTAAATTCGTAAATGAAACTCGACTTAAATTTAGCTCTTAGAAATAATTTTGAAAATTAATTACGAAACGATTCTTCTCGTACAATTGTCTCGGTAAAAGTTGGTGATTATATTTTCTCTCATTATTTGCTTCGTTGGATCGTGCTTGTTTCATGATAAAATGGCATTCTAGAAGGGCTAACTCTTTTCTGTCCCTTCTTAACCTCTCCCTTCTACTATTCTTCGCAGGTCGAGTACATTAATTTTTATTACGACCTTTTTTCTTTTTTTCTTTTTTCTTTTTTTTTTTTTTTTTTCATTTACTAGGCGACCTACTCTCAACGTTAGCGCGACAATGCCACCGTAAACAACAGTAATTACTCCCTCACGCTATTATAATATCTAACAAAATACTTTTTATGTATGTAGGTTACTTATCTCTCTCTCTCTCTCTCTCTCTCTCTTTCTTTCTCTTTATATATATACATATAAAGTTTAAATTATATATATATATATATATATATATATATAATTATAAATATATATATTTATACATATGTATATATAAAAATATGTATATATAAAATATATAAAAATATCATATATATATATAAACTATTATTAATATATATTAAAGTATTATTATATAATAAAAAATATATATATGTATGTACGCATTTCTATTCGAAATTTACTGGAATTTAATTATATACATTCAATTGTATATACATTTTTTAATTTATATATCTACTTATGTATGTATTAATATTTTTGTATATATGTATATGTTAAAAATTAACTTGAATTTAATTGTATATATATTTTTACACCGAACGTTCTCCAAGAGAGAAAAAGAAAGAAACAGACAGAGAGAGAGAGAGATCTCTTTTTCATGAAATTAATTATTTTCTTCTGCATTCATTTACAATTTCATTCGTAAATCGTCGAAATAAGATTGTATATCATTTTATAGGATAAATAATTTTATAAGAAATTATTTCTACATAAAAATAATCAGATTTACGTATTATCACAATTCCTATGCAATCTCATCGATCAATAATCCAAAATATTAATTCCAATGAGAAAAACGTTTCAATAAAAAATATTTTAATAGAAATAACTTCTTTCGATAATCATTCATAACAAAGAAATTTCATTAATTAACTATTAAAAATAAGCTAAAATATTTCTACAAGATTTACAAACTGTACATTCATTCGCAAATCTCATTCGTTCGTTACTACAAATAAAATTTATTGAAAATATTTCTACAAGATTCGCTGAAATTATTTTCTTCTTATACTCGTACACAAGTTTCGTTCGTTAATTACAAAAAAAAAACAGAGAAAGAGATTTAACAAATATTTATAAAAACCACTATCAACGTTCATTCATAAATCACGAAAGATCAAATCTATATAAAATAATTCCACGAGATTCATAAAGATCATTTTCATTTCTTCTTCGAAAATTTCATTAATCGTCGATCGAATTAATAAATCTCCTGCGAACTAAAACGATTTATACATACATACCTACATACACTCATACACACATACACGTGCATACAAAAAAAAAAAGAAAAATAAACAAACAAACATTCGATAGAAATTAACAAAAAAAAAAAAAAAAAAGAAAAGAAAAGAAAAATCTCAAGCTCGCAAAACAATCACTTATACCCTAACGTTGTGAAAATTTCGTTAACGTTTGAAGCAATGCATACGCAAATATGCGACTACTGGAAAAGAGCATTAAAGGATAGTTTTCATCGAGCATCCCACTTGATACTCTATAATAGCCCATTTGCCGAACGAGGCAACGTCCACTTATAAATCGATCGATCAACTCCATCGAAGGATTTATTTTTGCAGAAAGAGAGAGAGAGAAACATATATATATATATCTATATCTATATATATATATATATATATATATATATATATATATGGATAGAGAGATAGATAGAGAGAAAAAGAGGGAGAAAGAGAGAGATGCTATTGCTGTCGCTACTATTACTACTACTACTACTATTATTATCACTACTACATAGGAAAATCGTATAACGAAAAGAGTGTATGGCTTCGAAACGATTATCGACGCGAAGCGGCTCGTGTTGCGGAGCATCGATATCGTTAATGTGGTTTAATATCTCTCGGTGTGCGATTGTAAATTCCGATAGGAAACACGGCAAAATCTATACGCGTACTTCATTGAGCGTAAAACGATTATGGACGGTGGATATTATTTTCTCTATCTCTATCTTTCTTTCTCTCTCTCTCTCTCTCTCTCTCTCTCTCTTTTTCTCTCTGTCTGTCTCTTTCTCTTTGTCTTTCATATTTTTTTTCATTTTTTTTTTATTATTTTTTGTTTTATATTCTTGTTTCTTTTTTTTTCTTTCCTCTCTCTCTCTCTCTCTCTCTCTCTCTCTTTCTTTTTTAATTCGTACAATATACGTACTAATGTATAGAAAATCCTTTTGTGGTTAGATATAATTGATGAGATTAAAAAATGTAAGTTCGAAAAAGAGGAAAATCGGAGGAATACAGATGTGAAATATATCGTCTATTCAATTTGTTCGATGTATTCAATTTTACGGGATCAATTTTCTTTTACTTTTTCTTTCTCTTTTTGTTTTTTGTTTTGTTTCTTTTTAAGCAGCGATGTAAAACGATAGAGAAGTCATTTTACGAATTAGTTATTTCATAAGATATTATCTAGATGAAAATGTTGTATTTGATTAGAAAAAAAAAGAAAAATAATTAGAAGTATATATACGATGTATCGTATAATTTCGTTTCTTGTTTTTTTCGTTCATGAGAAAACAAATTCATTCATTTTATATAACATTTTTATCACTGATATGAGGATTAGAGACAGACATTTTTGTTTAGACTAATAAAACGGCCGGAAGGTTTAGACTGATAAAAAATGGAATAGAAGCGTATGAATAAAGTGATGTTTGAAAATTTGATTAGTTTGTTCGATGAGTAAACGAATTTTTATAAACGATAATTTCGTAAATAATATTTCTTATAAAAAACGATACTAACGATGTTACGATAAAATTATCGATCAATTATGCGATTATATCGTCAGTTTCAATTTGTTTATTCATTCATTCACATTCATTCATTCATTCATTCATTCATTCATTCATTCATTCATTCATTCATTCATTCATTCATTTATTATCATAGAATACGATATTTCTGCGTTTCAATTAAACTTATCGAAAAAAATTATTTATACGATTACGAAAATATATAATTCATTAGATATATAGTCATTAAACATTTAAAAATATTCTAATATATAAGTCACATTCATGAGTACATAAACTCTTACATTGAATTAAATTAAACAATTAAATAAATCCGAACGTATATAAATTATCATCGTTATCCTCATCACTATCATTATCATTAATATCGTAAAATTATTTCCAAAAATTTCGAATGCATTTTCAAACCAACGAAAATAATAAAAAAAATAACGAACCAAAAATAAATTCTCTATATAATCGATATATTACGTGTAACAAAACATTCCCATAAAAAAAATCAGATTGGACGTTTGAACCTTACGTTGACTTACGTAATATAATTTATCATAATTCATCGCTTAGGCGCGATTCAAACGTACGAATTTTTTGAACAAAAAAAAAAAAATAAAAGAAAAAAAATAAACAAACAAAAAATTTAAACAAATCGATATCAACGTTAATAAAATTCGTTCTTTATACGATATTGTCATTAACAATAAGCAATACTATAATAATAACAGTTTACGTTGGCACGTTATGACGTTGCGTGACAAACGATGACGCAAACGTTACTTTCCCCTTCCCACCCTCAACTCTCACCCCTCTCAACCCTTCAGTTTCCTATCAAGCTTGAAAGAGACGAGTAAAGTAGACAGGAAGAAGAGAGAGAAGGATAAGAAAATCGCATATGGCGGCCGGAAGGAAGCTGAAAACACGACCATCGATCAAATTCCTTTCTAACATTTTCTCTCTCTTTCTCTCTCTTTCTATCTCTTTGTCTTTATCTTTTCGTAAACGACGCTATCATGAAGCGTTAGTATAACTTTCATTTTCCTCATCTTTTCTTTCTTCTACTACTACATCTTCTTCTTCCTCTTCTTCTTCTTCTTTTTGTTGTTAATATTGTTGTTGTGTTTTGATAAAGGTTCGAATACAACGTACGTATCTCGAAGGTTATTTAAACGAACGATAAATTTTAAGACGCATTTATATATACACAATTTACTACTACTACATCTTCTTCTTCTTCTTCTTCTTCTTTTTGTTGTTAATATTGTTGTTGTGTTTTGATAAAAGTTCGAATACAACGTACGTATCTCGAAGGTTATTTAAACGAACGATAAATTTTAAGACGCATTTATATATACACAATTTACTACTACTACATCTTCTTCTTCTTCTTCTTCTTCTTTTTTTTGTTGTTAATATTGTTGTTGTGTTTTGATAAAAGTTCGAATACAACGTACGTATCTCGAAGGTTATTTAAACGAACGATAAATTTGAAGACGCATTAATAAAATTGATCGGTCTATTCGTAGAAATCTATGGAAACGTTCAGGTTTCTAATTTGTTTTACGTCGAACTTTCTTTTTTTTTTTTTTGTTGATTTTGTCGGATTAGAAAAGTATAATTTTAAAAAGTGAAATTACGTGTATAGTAGTGTCGAATAAGTTTATGTGTAGAATAATTGATATAAAAGTTAGATGAGAATTTTTATATTAGAGTATTCTATGTAATATTACGAATTATGAATCTATGTATATATGTACGTATATGTTATATATACGTAAGGATCTATCTATGTATGTATGTACATATATATTTACTTATGTATATATCTATATATACGTACGTACGTATCTATAAAATATATATGCAAGTATATATATACGTATGTACGTATGTGTGTGTATCTATACATGTGTACATGTTCGTATATATAAATGTATTACATGTACATATATATTTACATATATATATATATATAGATACATACATACGTACGTATGTATATATATATATATATATGTACGTATGTATGAACTTATATATATACGTATGTACGTACGTGTATATATCTACATATGTATACATGTTCTTACATATGAACGTGTATATATAAATATATTATATGTACGTATATATGTATTTATAAAATATGTATGTAAGTATGTATGTATGTATGTATGTATGTATGTATGTATGTATGTATGTATGTATGTATGTATGTATGTATAAATGAATGAATAATTTTAAAAGAAAAATGAAACTTACATAAAGGATTTACAACCTTCCTGGAGGACTGACACTCGTCGACTGTTCTCTAAAATTGTTACGGAGTGTTTATCTACGTGTATCGTAATTACAAGAGTCATAACATTACTCGTAACTGTTGACCTTCCAATAAGCAACGATAATAAACAAATAATAATATCGTTTCCGAAACAACCTTTGTCTTTGAAAATTCTATCAGATCTACGTACGCACTCGGCGTTGTAAGATATTACAATTTATTAATTTTCTAGATATTTATACGCATATCGTAATGAATTAATTTTACGATATATATATTTTTTTTTAAATAATGAAATAATAATAGGATAGATGTAATAGAAATTATTTTTCTTATCCTATTTTTTTTTCTTTTCTTTTTCTTTTACAAATATTATTCAATTTCGAATATTACGATCATATAGTACAAATTTTAAATATTACGATCAACTCGTTTAAAATGGTATGTATTAATTTTATTTAGGGAGACGATTAAAAACGAACAATTTTAAAAATTAAAAGAGAAGCTCGATTCATCTTTGACTTCAAAAGAAACAAAAAATTATATATCTAACATTTGATAATAATTCATATAAAAATCAGCTGATTCACTATATTCTTCATAATCGCGCACCTTTCTATAATTTTTTTCTCGTTATCTGTATTATTCAATACGATATAAAATAAAAACAGAATAAAACTTTCATGCGTTACTTACAAAAAAAAAAAGACAAAACAAACAAATAAATAAATAAGTAAAAATTAAGAAAAAAAAAATAGAGAGTAATCGAACAAAATGTATAAGTTAAGTGACGATAGGAATGATCGATGAGATACATAAAAAAAAAAAAATAAGGAAAAAAGAAAAGAAAAAAGAAAAAGAAAAAAGAAAGAAAGAGAAAGAAGAAAAGTCGAAGATATCCAAGAGATATCTCAAACGGATATCGACTTCTGGTCGATATCAAGAGAAAAACGTGGTGATTTAGTGAAAGAAAAGTATAAGAGTAAGAGAAATAAAATTGAAATAGTGTGGCTTCATCGTTCATAGAATCTTTAGGATGAGAAGAGTCTAACATCAGCTATGTCGACTGGAAAAATAGAGAGACGAAATCTCGCAATTAAGTAGACTATGATTCTATAGTAGTAAGACTTTTGTAGTAAGTCTTCGATTAAATAAAGAAAAAAGATTATCTCAAATAATTTTCATCGAGTTTAGTTATTTCAAGATGGTAGGTTTGAATATGTAAATTGTTTTATTGTTTTATTATTAACATTTTCTGTATAGTAATTATGTAAATTTTGTATTTATTGGTAATTATGTTATTATAGGAATGTATTATTATGATAGATTAGAAAACGTAATTACCATAATTATTGTATTATGTGTAGTATATGAAAATAAAGAGAGAAAGAGAGAGAGAGAGAGAGAGAGAGAAATATAAGATAAATTTATTAGAAAATATTCTGTTATTAAAGAAGATTAAAAATTATATTTATTATAATTATTATGTATATACTAAATTTATATATATATATAGATGAATATAGAATGATTAAATAAAAAAGAGATAATTAACAAGAATGTAATAATATATTAGTAAGGTGAATTAAAAAACATAATTATTTTAAGTACTATATTATATATATTTATATAAAATTATATATATATATAATTATAATATTAAATATGTATATAATATTATATAAACATATATATAATAAAAATAATCTCTATCTCATCTTATAATAATTGTAATAAAATATTTATCATACTTATATTTTCTTTACTTTCATATATTAATACATCTATTATTTGAACGAACTAAAATAGAAAGAATAATTATCTGAACATAATTAAAACCAAATTACAAAGTTTCTTTTTTTTACATCCATTCCACCCTCTCTCTCTCTCTCTCTCTCTCTCTCTCTCTCTCTCATCTTATAACAATTCCTAATATAACATTTATCCAATTATCACTTCGTTTACTACCACCATTATATTCATTGTCTCGAACAAATAGGAAAAAAAGAAAGGAATAAAAAAAAAAAACCCAAATAAAAAATAAAAAAAAAAAAGATCTCGACATGGTCCATGAAAAACCGAAGAAAAAGAAAAAGAAAAAAAAAGGGAGAAAAAGAAAAAACAAAAAAAATGATAGAAAGCTAAAAAGATTATTATAAAGTTCCTCTTCTTTTCTTTTCATTCCTCTCTCTCTCTCTCTCTCTCTCTCTCTCTTCTATTTGTTCCCTTTCTTCTTTCCTTCTCTTCTTTTTCTTTCTTTCTTTCTTTCTTATTGGATCTCGTTATTAAGTTTTATCCGAAGGAAGACAAAAGAGACTCGTTTTCTCCTTGAAGGTATTAAAGCTCGAGCTTTCGTGATCGAGGAGGTTACACTGGAAGACGAATCGTCGTTCACGATCGTGTCCGGTGACTGGCCGAGTGCCGGCTAAGCTTCCCTTTTATTTTATCCTAGTTGAACGACACGAGCCTTGTGATTGTAACGACAGCGGAAAATCCAAGTTTTGCCTTTCATTCCAACCTCTGGTTGCTTATCTCTTAACGCACGATCGCTTTTTTTAAAAAGAGACAAATTCTCAACGCAATAAATTCATTCGATAAATTCATTCTTTTTCTTTTTCTTTGTCATAATATCCTTCCTTTTCTTATCTTTTTTTCTTTTTTTTTTTGTTCCTTTTTATTTTCCATTTATTTATTTATTTATTTATTTATTTATTTTTTTTTAATTTTCGTTCACCCTGTCCCTCATCTCGCGAGAAAACAATCGTTCGTTTTTTTTTCGTGATTTTCTTTTCTTTTCTTTTCTTTTTTCTCTTTTCAATTTCATTCTTCTTTCTCTCCGTGTCGGAATTTTATTCTACGTTTATTCTTTATTTTAAATTGCAGGACTGTGCGATAGAATTTTGAATAGAATTTTCCAAATGAGATATTTGTAGATAAGTTCATTAATTCTTCTTTTTATATCGATTTTTACGAAGTTAAATGTTTATTACGTTTTTGATTATTAAGTTCGAATAACTTTGAAACGATATTAGGAAATGTATAGATCGTTTTATAGTGAATCGATTACGATTGAAATCTTTCTAATCGCTTATATATACGTCTATAAAAAAAAAAGAGATTTACGAATTAGCGATGTTAACGCGTCGTTAAAACTTTTCTATTATTTAATTTCTAATTTTAATCTTTCAAATTTTTGTTTTTTTTTTTTTTTTTTCATAAATACTTCTTTCTTTCTTCTTCCCTTTTTTCAACTTATTTGACGAAACTAATTTTGACGAATTGAATTAAAAGGAATGATATTAAAAAAAACTAACGAACAATATTACGTCGAAAGTTTTTCGTTAGGAGATATCATTTTCTTTCGATAGAAAAGAAATGAAAGGAAAAGAAAGAAAACGTTTGGCGATTTAATCCTAAGCCAAGTAGGCGATTGAGAAACTCAGAAGAGGTCTGTACTCGAAAAATGCTGACACGGATAAGGAAATGAAATTCGGGTGATAAAGATAGTCCGATCATTGGCAAAAGTTTCCTTCTCTATTTAATCGACTCTCTCTCTCTCTCTCTCTTTCTCTATATTTTCTTTCTCTCTATCTCTTTTCTCTTTCCTAAGTTAATTATTTTTCTTAGAATTTAATGAAATATTTGATCAAATAATATTGGATAAAATATATGATTGTAATCAAATGCAATATTGTAATTTATATTATATTATTAATAATTGAAATATAACAAAGTTTGTATGTACGTACGTATATATTACATTTGTATCATTTACATTTATATTTATTATACATTGCCATAATAATTAGGTGTTTTAATAACTTGAAATCTTTTTTTTTTCTTCTTCAATTAAATATTATAAAAAATTGTATATATATATATATATATATATATATATTACATTTGTATTATTTATATTTATATTTATTATATATTGTTATAATAATTACGTTATTGACGTCGACGTAATAATTATACGTTTTAATAATTTGAGTCTTTTTTAAATTTTTGTCAAGAAATTATATTCTTTTTTCCTTCTTTTCTTTTTATGATTAAAAAATACAACAAGAAATTACGCAATATTAAGTACAATTATACTAAATGCATACATCATAAGATTTCAAAAATCTTTGTCTTAAACTAGACATTTTTACTAGACAGATTGAAATGAAGAGAAGAGAAAAGAAAGTAATTAAAAAACAAGAAGATAAACATATACATAAACAAAATTATTTATTTGAACGTAACATAAGAACTAATAAAAAGCAATGTGTAAAAACCAAACGAAAAAAAGAAAAAAGGAAAAGAAAAAGAAAGAAACGAAGGAATAAACGATTGCAACACAAACTACGTACGTATATTAAACAAATAAAGAAATAATTATTACATCGATTTAATCGATTCTCTTTTGTGCAATTTCTCGAAGAAAAGAAAAGAAAAAAAAAAAGAAAAGAAAAGAAAAGAAAATGAAAAAAAAAAAATGTATTACTAGCATAATCGTTGTAATTTTTTCTCAGAATGCATTTACTCGACTTGAAAGAAGGATCTTTTGAGACAAACGAGAAAACGCACGAGTTCTACTCTTACTATGGGTGTTTTCGAACAAAATGCTATTTTTCCTACCGAGGAATATATCGGGATCGCGTGCAGGCTTCGAAGTAAAGTAAAGAAGCGTTCGTAGAAAGAGGGATAATATAAGGAGGTAAAATAGAGTTCAACGACGAACACGACTCGATAAGACCAAGCGTGACCATATAAAATTGCGAGGAAACTAACAAAAAACTAAGGGAAATGTCTACTTCCGCAAACATAATATATAGTCTCTCTCTTTCTCTCTTTTTATATGGTGGAATTACATTCATTAAATTGTTATTAAGTCTTAAAAAAAAAAAAAAAAGAAAAAAGAAAGAAAGTAAATTATTTAAACAATACGATAATTTTTATCTAAAGACGACGAAGAATTTATAAAAAAAAAAAAATAGATAGATATGCGTGTATTTAAAAATTGTATCGATTAGAAGATTAGAATTAGTCTTTGAAAAAAGAAGAATGTAGTTTTTAAATGTATCGATAATTGTTTCAACGACGGAGTTTGTAAAAAAAAAAAAAAAATAGGTAGATATACGTGTATTTAAAAATTGTATCGATTAGAAGATTAGAATTAGTCTTTGAAAAAAAAAGAATGTAGTTTTTAAATGTACCGATAATTGTTTCAACGACGGAGTTTTTAAAAAAAAAAAAAAATAGGTAGATATACGTGTATTTAAAAATTGTATCGATTAGAAGATTAAAATTAGTCTTTGAAAAAAAAAGAATGTAGTTTTTAAATGTACCGATAATTGTTTCAACGACGGAGTTTGTAAAAAAAAAAAAAAAAATAGGACGAGTAGTTTGTAGGAAAATTTATATATACGCGCACACATTATTTCGACGTTATACTGTTATAAATAAAAATAAAATATTATTTCTTTTTTTTTTTTTTTTTTTTTAACAAGAGATATAGTATCTTTATTTTAAATATCACAATTAATATCTTTATATTAATTATAATATTTTGATAATTTGTCATAGAATCATATTGTATTATTTATATTACATTGAATATTATTATTATTATATTATATTTGTAAGTAAAAAATTAATTAATATTGCATCTAATTTCTCGAAATATTTGTTATATTCTTTTTTCTAAACGTTTATTACTCTGGAAAAATATATTTACTACTTATTATCTTATTACAATTTTTTTTATCGTAACCAATACAACATACCTATATATATATATATATATATATATATATTTTTATACACACACACACAAATATATATATATACATAATAAAAAAAAATTTAATTTATTTAATTAAAAATAAATAAAAAATATATACATACACATTTATTTTGAATGAAATAAATGAAACATTTCTTTTTATTCAAAAAAGAAATGAAATTCATAAACGATTTCGATTAATAAATATTTAAGCGTTTTCCCTAATTAATTGCATTCATTATCGAGATATCGCATAGACAGATTTTCATAATGAAAATTTCACGAAAATTTCCATGAGCACGTTCACTCTCATTCTCCATTCATCAAAGGAATTCTATCCACTCATCAAAACAAAACAAGAGAAGCTCCAAGCTCCATACGAGAGACTCTCAATCGAACAAAAATTCCTTTGATAATAAATTTACGCGGATATATGATCGTCGTTAATTAATAATAATAATTTCAACGAAATAGTAAAGAAGAGAGAGAAAGACAGGAAGAGAGAGAAAGACAGGAAGAGAGAGAAAGACAGGAAGAGCAAAAAATAAAAAAAAAAAAAAAGAAGAAAAGTTGATAAAAGAAATAGAGGAAGAAGAAGAAGAAGGAGGAGGAGGAGGAGGAGGAGGAAGAGGAGGAAGAAAATAAAAGAGGAAAAAGAAAAACAAGGGGAAAACATTTTATCTACAATATTTAAACCTTGACAGGAGAGATTCAAAATGTCGATCAAAACTTTAACGATCTCTTAGGAAGGATTTCAGCGAAAAAATTCTCATGTCAGACCCACACATACACCGACACACACGCATATATACACACGCGCGTGTACACATACATAGATTCAATGACGAGAACGTTAACGTCGATTTTCGTTCGATCATGCTAGTAAGAAGGACATCCTATGAAGCATAAAAGATTGACAGAGAGAGAGAGAGAGAGAGAGAGAGAAAATAGTTTTAAGTATTATTACACAAAAAATATTAATTTATATATATATATGTAAATAAGTAAATAAATAAATAAATAAATAAAATGTTATAGTTTCTTAAGTAAATCTTTCTTACAATATTTCATATATACAGAATAGTTTTAAGTATTATTACATAAAAAATATTAATTTATATATATATATGTAAATAAGTAAATAAATAAATAAATAAAATGTTATAGTTTCTTAAGTAAATCTTTCTTACAATATTTCATATATACAGAATAGTTTTAAGTATTATTACATAAAAAATATTAATTTATATATATATATATGTAAATAAATAAATAAATAAATAAAATGTTATAGTTTCTTAAGTAAATCTTTCTTACAATATTTCATATATACAGAATAGTTTTAAGTATTATTACATAAAAAATATTAATTTATATATATATATATATATGTAAATAAGTAAATAAATAAATAAATAAAATGTTATAGTTTCTTAAGTAAATCGTTCTTACAATATTTAATCTACAATATCACGCGTTTATTATCTGTATTTATATTACATTACTTCAATTATTATTATTACCCCGTTATTATCATCGATGAAAAAAAAAGAAAGAAAAAAAAAAGAAGAAAAAAAGTCAACACCGACGCGCTTAAAGAAAAGTTTCTTAAATTTTCCAAACTAAAGATAAAATCGATCACAGTTCAAGATTTTCCAATCAACTTTAATCAATTTCACGGTGCTTATAAAGATCCGATCGATTATCAAAATTTCCGAGATTGGAATTAAAGAAAAAGTACAAAGCGAAACGGACCATAGAAAGAAAAATAAAAAGAAAAAAAAAAAAAAGAAAAAAAGAAACAATCTCTAGAATAATTTCTCTTCGAGATCGATCGATTTCTGTCTTTGACCTTCGTCAAAGAAACATACAAACGAACAAGATACTTCACGTACGAATATCTGATGTAAACTCGTTCCGAAAAGAAATATTTAAAACAACAGAGAAACAGAGAGAAAGAGAAAGAAAGAGAGAAAGAGTGAGAGATAAAGATAGAGAAAGACAAGAGAAAAATACAGAGTGATCGAAGAGACAAAGTTTCGTAAGGTTAAATAGAGAGGGCCAAGGACTTTCGTGAGAAAACGAGTCACGTTGTCGGTAGTTCGTAAATAGTACGGATAGAGATCCTAAACCTCTTAAGACGGGATGGCTTTCGGCCATTACCTCTCGTCCCATCACACCGAAAGAACCTCACCAACCCTCTTCTTTCTTCTTCCTTCTTCTTCTACCTTCTTCTTCCGTCCTGCTGCCGAAATTCGACTCCTTCGATTCTCTTTATAGCGTTGGAACGTTTAACTTTAACCCTCGCTTATGCGAAGGACTAAAACTCCTCCGGAGAGACCATTTCGTATTTCCTTTCTCTTTCTAACTCATTTTAGTTCGTAACGGGGGTAGTATATGTATCTCTCTCTTTCTCTCTCTCTCATTGTCTTTTTTTTGTTCTCTCTCTCTCTCTCTCTCTTTCTCTCTTTCCGTTTCTCTCTTTTACCATCGACGTTCTTAGAAACGAAGAAGAAGAAGAAGAAGAAAAAAAGAATGTCTATCGAGTGAACTTCTCTTCTTCGAAGACCATCGCTCAAGAAAGACGTCGTTTTCTAGGTTCTAGTTATATTACGGTGGGTTGTAGGATGAAGAGGAAGAGGAGGAAATAAGCTACTTCAAGTATAGTATAGTATAGTATAGTATAGTATAGTATCTTGTCTTTGTCTTTATCTTTGTCTATTTATTGCATGTGGTTGTTTATGTCCTGTGTGAATGCATTTGACTTACTGGTTTTATTTATTTTTTTTATTTTTTTATTTATTTATTTATTTTTTTTCGATAGAAAAGTATATCATTAGCAATCTTCTTTTTTCTTAATTATATATTGTTTTTATATTATGTTATATATTTTATATATCGTATATTATATATATATGTGTGTTGACGATAAAAGTTCACTTAATTAGTATTCTTCGATTTTTCTTAATCATACATTGTTTATTACACACATAGAAACAAACATACACATATATATTGATAATAGTACGACGTGAATTAATAATCTTCAAGTTAACTATACACTTAATATAATTATCGATGAAAAATTATTACGTCATTGATATTATAACATCAACTAAAAACTCTCGATACGAAACGAAATATCTAACAAACGCGATACATTATTATTCAATCGATAAAAAAAACAAACAACTAATTCCTTACTAATATCCAATCGACGATACGTAGAAAAGGGAAAAGAAAACAAAAAAAGTATCGAATCAAATCAAATCAAATGAAAAACGAATAAAACATGAAGCAACTTCGTTAAGTATATTCTCGAGATAATAAAACATAACTATATATATATATATATATATATATATATACGTCACAATTATTTATCGTTACGCAAAACTCTTTTAAGCAAGTACGTAAGAATTAAAAGGATAATAACACCACTATATATCCGTACGACTATCACTAACAACAACAACAACAACAACAACAACAACAACAACAACAACAATAGCAACGCGAAAACAAGAACATAGAAAAAGTAGAAGGAATCCTATTAAAATTACGAGCGAACCGGAGCACGAATACTCCTACCCCCACCACTCGTCTACCTACCCCTCCTTTAACCTACCCCTACCCAACGTTTCTATGAGATTCTCTCTCGCAATAAGCGAGGCAGCTAGCAACGATGGCAAAAATAATGGCGCTACCGGCTACATAATTTCGCATAGATAAGCGAGCCTCCGAGAGTTACTGGAATGTGTCTCCCTATCAGACGTTGGCCGTTATTAAATATGGCGTTGGAAATGCCACGACACGCTGTAATTCATTACCGAGAGAAGTGCAACACCGTCGTCACGTAACGAAAGCGAAAGAGAGAAAGAGAGAGAGATAGATAGATAGATAGATAGATAGATAGATAAATAAATAGTGTGTGTGTGAGAAAGAGAGAGAGAGAGAGTGTGTATCATAATGTACGTGTATATTCGAAAAAGAGAGAGAGAGAGAGAGAATGTGTCATCTATCTGTGTTTATATGTGTGTATGTGAGAGAAAGAGAAAGAGAATGTGTGTGTGTGTGTGTGTGTGTGTGTGTGAGAGAGAGAGAGAGAGAGTACTCAGCATCGTCCTTATTTCCTCCTCACGTTTTTCCAGAAAATGTCGAAAGGAAAGGCATGAGAGGAAAGAAGAGGGATGAGAGAAGATTCACCTAATCTGATTTCATGCAGGAAGGTAAGAGAGAATATTCGTTTTGGCTTTATTATAATATTCTCTGTCCTTCATAAAGAGACAGAGATAGAGAGTGCGGAGAAAGAAAGAGAGAGATAGTGATATATATTATATTATAATAAAATGTGAGGAATTTGAGATAGAGTTAACGTTCTTCTTGATTTTATTATTAATTGCGAAAAGATAGGCTAGTAAATATCGTTGGAACGTTTACGTATAAAAGAATGATTAATCTCTCGTGTTTCTTATTTGGATGTAAAATGTTTAATTGGTGTGTCGTATCGATTGTAATGTTGTATTGTTAGTGATATTGATTCGATACGATTGTTTGTTAATAATGTTAAGATATTAATTTGATATATATTAGATAGTTAGTATAAATGTTGTATGAAGTATTATAGGTAACGATAATATAGGATTTTTGGATCTACCAATGGTATGATAATAATATTTAATTATCGAATGAAATTTAATAAAATTTTGTACAATATTTGAGTTTTATATTTATATATAAAAAAGTAATATTAATTCGGTTACTATTTATATATCGATTAATATTGTTACATTTATTAATATTCAGCAAGTATATGATAAAATATGAACTTTTCCTTTTTTACTTTTTCATGACGAAGTTTTATTAACGTTGTGTTATATAGATGTTTTTTTCTTCTTCTTCTTTTTTTTTTTTAAATACAAATTCCAACAGTTTAGTTATTATCATCAAACACGATATACGTGGATACTTATGTATTAAACAACCGCACGCAATATAAATCATATTAAAACGCGAAAAAATTCAAATACGTTGATATAACCAACGAACGTTCTCCCTTTTTTGTTTATTTTAAACTACGAGTATGTTTACTGAACAACAGTTCAGGCATTATAAATCATATTAAAAAATATAAAATTTGAAATACGTATACCTAATAAACATTCTCTCTCTCTCTCTCTCTCTCTCTCTCTCTCTCTCTCTCTCTCTCTCTCTTTCTCTATATTTCAAACTACAAATATACGTATGTGTACGATATTTACTAAACAACAGTTCTCGATATAAATCAAATTAAAATGCTGACGAATTTGAAACATTTTTATCTAATATTTTTCTTTTTTTTCTATTCCTCATCCTCCCATCTATTTTAAACTAGAAATACGAACGTAAATATTAAACAATGATAGACGATATTGATGACAATATTAAAGACACTCGATAATTTGAATTTATATAACTGATCATTTATATATATACATATTATGATTTATATATATATATGTAAAATATTATATATAATATATATAGAGAAAGAGAGACAGATATACAGATAAAAAGATTGAGAAAAACTAAGATAAAGATAGATAGATAGATAGATAGATAGATAGATAGATAAAGAGAGAGAAAAAGGAGGCAAATAAGATGGAGAATTCATTTCGAGAAGCCGAAAGATCGACGTTGACTCTACAGAATTTCGTACTTTCGGACTATTAGCGAAGTTTGCAAGGATACGGACGATTAAACAATTATTATTCGATTCCCTGAGCGTCGTTACGCTCGACCGAATCTCGTTTGAATTCCCTTTGTCTTATTCTTCTTAAAGTTTTCCATTCAATTTTTTTGTAAGGAATGTCCGACGTTTGTCAACTTTCAATTAAGCGATATTATCACGTTGCTATCATTTTTTGTTTTTCCTTTTTTTCTTTTTTCTCGTTTCAGTCTCTTTTTGTTTTTTCTTTCTTTTTCTTCATTTATTATTATTGTAATAAACTTTGAATTCGTTGCTAATGTTGCCGTTATTTTCTTCGTTTGTAAGAAATAAGATAGCAATAAACGATTTCAAAATAATATATTGGATATATCGCGATTTAAAAAAAAAAAAAAAATGCATAAAAAATGAGAGTGAAGTTCGAAAATATTACAATATTATATAGAAGGAAAGTGTATAAGTATGAGGATAAAAAATTTTCTATGAAGATAAATAATCGATTAAAGAAATACCAAAATGTATTTCTTAACTCGTTATTATCGATTTGATGTACGATTTTGTAATATACTTTGCAACATTTATTCTAAACGTTTGTTCAACGTTTGTTCTTCTGACGTAATCGAAATATTCGATAGAACAAAGAAAAATAAATAAATAAATAAATAAATAAACAAATAAATAATAATAGGACACACAAATCGTAAAATCGAAGATCGTACGTCCGTTCTTGAAAAAAAAAAAAGAAAAAAAAAAGGAAAAGAAAATAATTCTGCGAAAAGATCGATAAATTAATTTTGAAAGAAATAAAACAAAAAAAAAAGAAAATAATAAAAAGATAGAAATCGTTAGAAAATATTTCGTTAGATACGTTTCTGCGTTGATTGTAGAGAAAAATAATTAATCCGTGAGAAAGATCGATAAATCGATTTTAAAAAATAAAAAAAAAAAAGAAGAAGAAGAAGATAATAGTAAATAGTAGAAAGATGAGAAACGTTAGAAAATATTTCATTATGAACGTTCTTGATTTTTATGTAACATTGATTTTTGAAAAGTACGATGGAGCCGATCGACTTAGTCGGAAGATCCCGAAGGCTTACTCGAAAAGAACGTGATAGACACGATAGATGACGGATGTTGATGGATGAAGGATGAAGGATGAAGATTAAGAAGCGGAAGCTGCGAAATGATGCGGAACAAAAATGGTGAGGAGTCTTCGATTTGCATCGAAAATCTCTTGGGTAGCGTTCTCCATTCGAAAAGAAAAAAATAAATGAGACAGAGAGAGAGAGAGAGAGGGGGGGAGAGAGTGAGAGAGAGAGAGAGAGAGAGAGAGAGAGAGAGAGAGAGGAATAGATAAATAATAAATAAAACACGTCATTTTAATATTCATTAATTAATTTCGAATAATATTAAAATTATTTCTTTACTAAAAAAAAAAAGGAATATTAATTAACATATTAAATCTATCTGAAAAGTTTAGAATTATATATTTCTAAAAATTAATCTAAAAAATTATATATATATTTTTGTATATATATGTATATATTTACTTTGTATATATATTTTGTATACATATATATTATTTTTAATTATTTGGAAATAATATACATATGAATGAATGATATAATGTTTATTCTATAATATAATATAATTATAGTATATAATAATATATTGTAGTTAATGTTATTCTATATTTTCTTTTTTATTTATTTATTTTCTATATTTTGTTTTAATTATTTTGAATTTATATATATATATGAATGATATAATGTTTATTCTATAATATAATTATTATAGTTTATAATATTATATTGTAGTTAATATTATATATATATATATATGTATTTATAGTATAATAGTTTAAAAATTATTTGTCGATAAACGAATAAATTGAAGACATAATTCTTTTGTACTAATATTTCTACTAATACATAGAAAGAAATATAATGAACAAAAACAGTGCGCACAAATTAGATGACATTTAAATTACGCGGAATAATCAAAATTACGAACTAAGTTTCAAAATCAAATATATAAATCAATTACTTCCTTTGAAAGTATCAAATCAATAAAAATAAACATACAAATGTAAGAATTGTGAATTCTCCCATTTAGAAGAAGAAAAAAAAAACAAACAAAAGGAAAAGAAGAAGAAAAAGAAAAAGAACACAAATCTCTTTGTCGATTAAAACGTCACAATCTTTTTTTACAACCCTCAGACTCATTCTCTACAACTGCAACGCTTAAGTCTTAAGGAAAAAACGAAAGAAAGAAAGAAAAAGAAGGAAAAGACAAAAAAAAACAGAGCAAAGAAAAGGAAAGGAAAAAATAACAAAAAAAAGAAAAAAAACGAGGAAAAGAAATGAAAAACAATTTTCCTTCTTTTTTTCTCCCACCCTCTCTCTCTCTCTCTCTCTCTCTCTCTCTTTCTTTCTATCTTTCTTTCTCACAAAAGTCGATCAAAGCTTAACGACAAAAGTCCAAGAACTAAAACTTTTTCCTTTCATCTACAAAACCTCTTCAGCCCTTCTTAAGAGGGTTGACTGCATCTGTCGCAGTCACAAAGCGTGAAAGTGATTAGCACGCAAACGAAAGCTCTTAGCTCGTGCAAGTGCAATCAGAGAGAGAAACAGAGAAAGAAAGAAAGAAAGAAGGAAGGAAGGAAAGAAAGAGACAGACATACAGAGACAGAGAAACAGAAAGAGAGAGAGAGAGAGAGAGAGAGAGATAGAGACAGAGAGACAGAGAAAGAAAATAAGAGAAGAATTTCAAAGAAAGAAAGAAAGAAAGGAAGCAAGAAATAAAAAAAGAAAAAAAAAGAAAGAAAGAGAAAGATAGAGATGGTATACTAGAAAGAGAGAAATGGGTGATCCGAAGGGTGGAAAGGAAAACTTAACTTCTGCGATAGTAATTCCTGACTCGACTCGGCAGCAAGTTTGCGAGTTTCTAGTGGGGGGTGAAGGCTTCCCAATTAACCCTGCATGGCCGCTCACCCCCACCCCATTCAGCTCTAACCATCATTTACTCTTCTTGCTTCTAACTCTCTCTCTCTCTTTCTCTCTTTCTTTCTCTCTCTCTCTCTCTCTTTTTCATTCTCTCTCTCATTCTCTCTTTGAAGCTAGTGAAATAAAGAAAATATCTGGTCTTTTTATTTCTTCGTTCCTTTTTCCTTTTTTTTTTTCCTTTTCTTTTCCTTTCTTCGTTTCCTTTTAGTTCTTTCGTTTCGTCTCGAAAAATGGTAGAAAAGAATCGTTGTTGCGTTGCAAGGAATCTTGAAGAGTTCGTTGAGAGGTCAATTTCTTTCCTGCTGAGAAAAAGAAAGAGATAGGGATGGGGTGGGGGGTGAAGGTTGTTGGTTAGAGTGGGGGAAGGTGAACTGGCCATTATCCTACTACTACTACTTCTACTATTCTAAAGAGAGCCTAAGCGAAAATGTTGAATCTTGTTTGTAATATGATATAACTATAAGTGTGATATATGTATGTGTGTGTGTGTAATATGTGTAGTATGTGTAGATGTATATATATATATATATATATATAGTATAGTAGAGTAGTGGATCTCTTTGGTAAGCTCTCTAAGTGTGCTCGTTAATCCACAGACTATGACAAATGTACCTCTGTCGTTTTCTGCTGAAGATGGTCGATCTTCTTTTAGTATTTTTCTTTGATACATATGTACTTTGCAATTCGATGCAGAGTGTTCCGAATGGGTTTCTCGATTTTTCTTTTCTTTTCTTTTCTTTTCTTCTTTTTCTTTTTCTTTTTCTTTTTCTTCTTACGTTTCTTCTGCTTCTTTTTCCAGGGACGAATTTCGTTTGAATTTTTATTCGAATTATTGTGACGTTATTGTTGTTCGATGTCAATTCGTTTTTTTTTTTTTCTTTTCTTTTCTATCAGGATTTTCCGTCGAGTCTCATTATATTATAGTCTTATTATATACATTTTGTTGAGTTTTATCATATCGAATTATTATTACGTTTAAAATGCAGTTACTTAAATTTTTTTTCTGTACTTTTAATACGAATAAAATTGAAATCAGCGATTATCGATAGATTTGTTTTAAACAAACAGAATAAAAATATATATATGTGTGTGTAATAAAAATTTGTATAGTTTCGTTATAATGATTTACTTATTACGAGGAAAAGAAAAAAAGAAATAAATAAATAAATAAATAAATAAGAAAGAAAACAACAAAGATGAAATTAAAATCGATTTTGTTGTAACGATATTATTGCAACATTTAAATAAATAGTTATCAATAAAAAAAAATAATTATACTTGAAGACGATGTTTGTTTCAAGCTTATACGATTTTTGTTCCGAAGATATCGCTCTAGAAAAGACTTTCATTATAACTCGTAATTCTTATTACGGTCGCGTGAATTCTTGGAATTTATATAGGTCAGTATATCACCCAGCTTTATTGAATGAAATTATATAGATCAGTGGATCAACGTAAAATCTTCCATTTACATGAGAATATCTCCTTAACTAAACGTAGTTATTTTAATCAATTGAAAGAGGTAAATTTGTTGTATTTTTTTTCAGTCGATTTTTAATAAATAATAAACAATCTTGTTCTAAAAAAATTATTAAAAAACGAATCAATCATCTTATTTTCCTCAAAAAAAAAAGAGAAGAAAAAAGAACAATTCAAATTGCGATTTATAAGTTCACATAATTTACACAGGTTAATGAATAATTAACAAACAATCGTTTAATAATAGTGTAAATTAATCTAAGATACCATGATACTCCCATATCATTATTATCAACTTACTAACTATTCTTCTTACATTCTACTCGCATCTATGTACAATATTTAAATTAGAATATCTCCTAAACTATTAATTTTTTTATAAAGAACGTCAAACTGCACTCATCAATGCTATCAAAACCATACGACGTTAGAAAAAGAAAAAAGAAAAAAGAAAAAGAAAGAAAAAATGACTTTCATATGTACTTTATGGGTTCACTTACAAAAAAGTTATTACTGTCATATTATGGTCCCAACCGTATCATACGACTTTTTTAAACAAAGTTTCTTCATATCTATAAAAACAACGGAGATATTCAAGGTGATCAAAGTTATTACATCACTCTGTATGTGTGTGTGTGTGTGTGTGTGTGTGTGTGTGTGTGTGTACAGACACACATGTGTGTATAGATATATATATTTTTTTTTTCAACGAACCAATCACGGTAGCCAATCACCAATCGGAACCCACAAAATCGACGGACATGTCACATTTTACGATTTTTCCACATCCACCTGCCATCACTCTAACTACGAACAATTCGAACTGCAATAAAAAAAAAATCCCCATTTCACAGTCTGCTCTCCCACATGCTCGACATTTTATCGCGTGCCACGAATACGTTACGATCATCTCTCTCTCTCTCTCTCTCTCTCTCTCTCTCTCGTATTTTCTATCTCGTCGTTCGTCCAGCAATACTTTTCCAAACATTTTGTTCTATTGAAAGAAGACGAAAAAAGAAAGAAAGAAAGAAAGAAAGAAAGGAGACAACGATACAACAATAAAAAAAGAAAAAAAAATAAGGAAAAAAAGAAATCATTATCGTACAAAAAAAAATCCCATAACATCATAAGAGCTTGACACGTAATTGGATACCACAATGATCTTTATCCTCGCGTTATAATGATGTCTCCCACTTTCGACTCCTCCCCCCACTCCTCACTCATCTTACCCCCACCACAGAGCCATCTACTATATAACACACATTCTCATACTTGGGAGGTAGAAAATATTTTTTCTCGCTAAATCGGTGAACCTCGGAGAAAACGGTATACCCTTCGAATTTATCATCTTACCTAAGCTCGATGTCGAGAGAGAGAGAGAGAAGGGAGAAAAAGAGAAGACTATAGAAACGTAGTAAGATAGAAAGAGAGAGAAGATTGGTAGCCATGACAGTAATAGCAGTAGTAGTAGTAGTAGTAGTAGGAGCAAGCTAGCTCGTATTTCCGATCTCGTTTTTTTCTTTTTTCTTTTTTTTTCTATCTATCTATCTATCTATCTATCCATCTATCCATCTATCTATCTATTTATCTATCTATCTATCTATCTTTTTCTTTCTTTCTCGAGGGAGACTCGCTCCATTACTCTCTCCATCCGCGGTGGGATAAATATTATGAAGACAAAAGATTCCGGCTTGTCTGTAAAATATGGCAAGAGAAGTGTCTGTGTGTGTGTGTGTGTGTGTGTGTGTGTGTGTGTGTACGAGTACACGTATTATACGTATATATACGTATATAAGTACGAGTATGATTGCACGTGTGAATGTGAATGTGAACGTTTTTATGTATTTGTATAAGTTTATGTGTATGGGATTGTCCGTGAAACGAGTTCATGGTTGCATGGGAGGGTGCTAGAAGGGACGTGATAAATTCGTGCTACCCCTTAGAACCGGACGATCTCTCGCTTTGCAGTACCTCACGATAATGCGCTTCCTTAATTATTTATCTTGCGAGACAGCCTTGTTCGCTGGTGCTACTGGTGCTACTGGTGCTACCGTTGCTGTTGCTGTTCTTCTACGAACTGAATTTTCTCTTGAACTATTTTTCGAGACATTCTCCAAATCGCCAAGAATCTTTATTACGTCGCTATTTATTATGAAATTTATTACGAGATATATTTTATATTATGAGATATCAAAGATACATATGTCCCTCGAAAAAAGCATGGCGTCGAATTTGTTATAATGTAGTATTATCGAGAGATCGAACGAATGAAAAAAAGTATTACGTTATGTTCGAAAGTGTGTCATTAAAAAATTAATTAAAAGTGCATCGTTTTATATGCTTCTAACGATATTTGTAATTTGTTGCGAAGGTTATAAGAAATGTTGGAAAATTCGTCTCTCTTTGTGAGAATGTAAGTTTCTATTCGTCGAATTAACGATGACTGAAGTCTTTTAAATATTTCAAGTCTAGTGGAAATGATAGTAAACGCGTTTTAAATATGTTACAAAAATTACATGTTCTGCGAAGGATATTTGTTATTGATAATTATAGTGCGTATACGTAAAAATGAAACGAGAATTATAATATGCAAAAAAGAAGAAGAGAAGAAGAGTTCGATAAATATTCATTCAAATATTTCTTACAAGTGTTAATATAAAGTATAAATCAGAATTATTTTTAAAAGCGTATATTATTTTAATAAAGCATTTTTGGGCATAATGTTATCCGAACTTTTTTCATCCATTTGAATTTAATAATACGTAAAGTAAGTTTTGAATCCCATATATATATATATATACACACACACACACACATTTGTGTTTCTATATACATATAAATGCATATTTCTTTGTTACGATTGTCAGATTTAATTGTTTTTATTTATTTATCATATATACCATGTAGTACATGATACATGTATATACTTTGACATTATATTTATATATATTAAGTTTAAAAAAATTTCTTCTCGAATCATTGATACTCATAGACGCACATATAAGCATATAATTTGTACAATTTTCAACAATTTTATAACATTTTGTTATAAAATTGACAGATGTCAGATTTAATTTAATTATCTATATTTACTTATCATACATACATATATACATACATCTAAAAAATTTTCCATATTTTTTTTCATATCATAAACAAATACCACCTCGACGATAATTTTCACGAGTTTCCATAATAAAATAAATTAAATGAAAAACTACAATTAATAAAATTAAATCGAACGACTATTACCGATACGACATACGACCAACGACCTTACAGATATAAAAACAAATATCTAACCTATTCAAACGAAATCAAAAAATTCGAAACATAAAAGGAAACGTATTAGAAACTCTATTATAAGTTATATCGAATAACGTATAAAAAGAAAATGCTTGTATCTATGCGTGTATATACTAACACGTGCGTGCGACCGAGAAAAAGAATAAGAAAAAGATGGAGATAGAGAACCAAAAAAAAAAAAAGAAAGAAAGAGAAATAGAGAAATAGAGAAATAGAGAAAGAGAGAGAGAGAACGAAGAAAAAGCTTTGAAGCAGAGGATAAAAGCGAACGAAATATTGGGATTCCTCGACAGTACAGTTAAATCGTATGGTGGTACGAAAGAAAGAAAGAAAAAAAAAATAAGAAGAAGAAGAAAAAGAAGAAGAAGAAGAAGAAGAAGAAGAAAGAGAAGACGTTGGAAAAGTGTCCTTGAGATATTCCCTTGACTAAAGCTTTTTGAGATTCTCGAAACTCTTCGATAGCAATAAATTCCGATCAGCCGATTAATCCAAGGTTTGTTCTTACCTATACTACGAAAACACTCACAGAGTACAATGAAGTTCGATTAGGTTTCGACGTAGCTCCTAGCTCCTAGTTCCTAGCTCTTATTTTTTCGAGACCTTTAGGTTTCTCTCTTTCTTTCTTTCTCTCTTTCTCTCTTTCTCTCTCTCTCTCTCTCTCTTTCTATTTCTATTTCTCTGTCTGCGTCTCTCTTTGTCGGATATATCCAGAGAGATTTAATGAGTTTTGGGATCAGAAACAGATTTTTCTTTTTTTTTTTCTCTCTCCTGTTCTTTTAGATTTTTTGTTTGTTTTTTTTTCTTTTTCTTTTCTCTTTGTTCTTCTTGTCTAATTTTTTTCTCTTTCTCTCTCTCTCTCTCTCTCTCTCTCTCTCTTTCTGTTTTCTTTTTCATTCTTTCTTTATGTATCTCTTTAGTTTTCTACGTTTTTGAAATCGATAATGGTTTTATTAACTAACGAGATGCGAAAATAGTGATAGGTAATAAGTAAGGATAATAGATAATAGATAATAGTAATAATAATAGGTATGATCGTAATAATATTTTTATTTATTCTTGTGAAAAAATTTTATTTATATGTTATGTGACTGAGAATATTTCAATTGAATTATTTGTTTTTTGTAATATTTATATATATATATATAATATTAATATTAATATTTCATATAAAATATATATATATATATATATATATATATATGGGTATTATTATAATAACGTATAATAACGTAGAATAAGTATCAAAACGAATGTTTCCTCTTTCTCTTCTCTCTTTTTATTTTTTTATTTCTTTTTCTCTTTTCTCATTTATTAATCAAACTTCACAATTATCAGCTTATTTTTTACACTCTACTTTTACGAGAATTACAAGAATCAAAAATCTATTATACGGCAAAAGAAAAAAGAGAAGAAAGAGAACGAGTGATTAAAAATCCTTACAGCTTATTCGAAAAATCAAGAACGAATTCATCAATCAAAACGGGGAGGAAAAAACAGAGAAAAAGCAAAAAAAAAAAAACAAAATAAAAAGGAACAAAAAACATAGAAAGAATAGAAAAATGAGAGAGAAATCCAAAAAAAAAAAAAAAGAGGCACAGTGATATCGATTTTAGCAATCAGATGATGTAATTGATTTCTACGATATTGTTCACTCCACTTTAATGATCATTTCTACGTCGAGCAAAAAAAGAAAAAAAAATATACACATATATATATATACACGGGGTATAGAAAAAAGAACTATAAAAACAACATACTCCGTCAATCATTTCAAAAAATCGACGTTGTAGCACGTTTCGAGCAGCTTCAAAAGATTCGCCATTTTCTCTCTCTCTCTCTCTCTCTCTCTCTCTCTCTCTCTCTCTCTCGCACTCGTATCACGAAATACGCGGAATACGCGAAATACGTAAAGCGACGCGTCAAAGAATTCCGCACATTTTTTGGTCCTGTTGCAAGAGAGTGGAGTGTGCACATGTGTATATGTGTATGTGTATCTATGTGTGTGCGTATGTGCGTGAAAGAGAGAGAGAGATATATATATATATATGTATACAAAGTACAATACACACATACCAATTTTTCTCCGGCATGCGTTATAACGAACGCGGCAACTCGTACGTTCTCATTTCGAAACTGTGCAGCCAGCCAGGAGAAGAGTTTTCGAACGAATTCGTTTGATATTGGCCGAGGTATTATTGAGTATGTCAGTGTAAATACCGTATTGGAAGAGATACATATATAGATGGATTGTATTATCTGTTACGAATCGAAGTCTAGTCCCTGTTGGATAATAGATATTATACATAGATATTATACGTGTAAATAATGGAAACTTTAAGTGTTACTTTCTTTTATTTTATTTTATTTTATTGTATTTTATTTTATTTTATTTTCGTTTGAATTCTTCTTTTCTTTCTTTCTCATTGTTTCTTTTTTAATTTTGTTTATTTGTTTGTTTGATCGTTCGATCGTTCGATCGTTTGATTGTGATGTTAGTTAGTTTTCAAATCGATAGATCATCGAACGTAATCTGTTATTTAGATCGTAGGTTTTATGTAGGGAGATTGAAGAGTATGTAAATCATGTTTTAGAAACGACAAGTGTTATTTCAATTAATTTTTCTTGATTTTGGGACAGCCTCGTGGTTCATAGATTTTTTTTTTTTTTTATATATGCAATTATGCTGAATAATGATAGAAAATATATATAAACAAGAAAGTATTATTTTATTTGTTTAATAATTTATTTCTTTTTTATTTTGTTTTTATTAGAATATTGTAGATAATTAGGAATGTATAGATAAGCTAGATAGATGTTGTTGATTAATTAAAAAAACTTTTCATTTAGAAATGCGAGTGGTATATCAAATAAAACAAGAAAAATATGTAACGAAATCTAAAGGAAGAAAATCGTATTAAATGATATCCTGCGAACGACGATACAATGTTCTCGTATTTTTCAAAAATTAAATAATTCGTAGGAATATCAATCATTTCCAAGATCGTCGTAATCGAACGAATAATTTTATTCCTTATCAACGTACTTGGACATATTTTTCTTTTCTTTTTCCTTCTTCTTTTTGAAATCTTTTCGATATTATCGAACAACGAAACGTTTAATTCCTTATTCGATTTTATTATCGAACAATTTTATCTGACATTATTAAAACAATAATCGTTTTTTCAATTTTTAATCTGTCACATTTATCCTTCTTTAAAAAATCTTGAAATGAAAAGGAAGAAAGATATACATATAAAGAGAGAGAGAAAGAGAGAAAGACAAAGAAAAAAAGAGAAAGAAAAGAGAAAGAGAGAGAGAAAGAGAGAAAAAGAGAAAGAATTAGAGAAAGAAAGAGAGAGAAAAAAAAGAGAAAGAGAGAGAGAAAGAGAAAGCAAAAGATTGAGAAAGAAGAAAAAAGAAAGAGATAGAGGGAGTCATAGAAAGAGAAAAAAGAGACACAGAGAGAGAGAGAGAGAGAGAGAGAGAGAGAGAGAGAGAGACGGTTCAAAGGTCAGGGGTAGTTTTTCGTGATACGTCAAACTGGGATGACAAATCTCTCTTACGTTCATTCCAGACGAAATTTCTTAGCTCTGTCGCCTTCGCTTTCTTCCTCTCTTCTTTCGTGGTCTCAGTCCATTGCTTTTTCATTCTTCGTGCTTTTCTTTCCCCTTCCCTTCGTCTCTTACTCTCTCTCTCTCTCTCTCTCTCTCTCTCTCTCTCCTTCTCTCTGTCTCTCTCTGTCTCTCTTTTTATCAGTCTATGCCTGGCTTCTTTCTTTCCTTATTCCTCTTTCGAGCTTTTTGAAGAAGTCACTGGCCTTGCAGTTCAATCGAAACGGTATTATGATTAATGACATCCTCTATCTAAGTCACTCTATTTCTTTTTAATTCCTTTTGTCTTTTCTAGAGTTAATATTATCGACTATTGCTATGATCTTTTTTTTTTTTCCTTAATTTTTGTTTGTTTGTTTTTCCTTTTTTTCTTTTTTATTTTTATTCGCCGTGAGATCACGCGAAGAAACCGATTAACGAGGACTACAACGACCAATTCTTTGTAACGTCGATCGAGTTTTTCTCTATCTTTCTCTTTCTTTCTTTTCTTTCTATTTTGACTCGATATACGTGTGTGTGTGTGTATGTATATGTATATATATATAGATAACGTATATACAGGGTGAGTTCAATTTAAACTTCTTCGAAACTATCATTAAACGTAACAATTAATACACTTCCAAAGAGAAAAGAAAAAAAAGAAAAAGAAAAGAAAAAAATCAAGGAAAAAAAACAGATAATACAAAACAGAAAAAAGGACAAAGAAAAATATAAGAGATCAGAAAAATATCCTTAAGCAAATTACATTCCCATAATCATATATCCTCTTGTCTATTTATTTATTTCATAAAAAGAAATCCACGACTAAACAAACAAACCATCATAACATTTTGCAATAAGTCACATCGTAACACTTTAAATACACACACCCTGTATATAGTACAGAGAAAGACTCGTTCTCTCATTGGTCCATTCCCCTTCTCTTTCTCTTTCTATGCTACCAACCCTTCCCCTCCCCCTTAACTCTCCACCCTCCCCTCCACGACCATCCACTTTCGAAGCAAAGCACTCTGACCACTGATTGATGAATTAGCACTGTAATCCTCCGTTGGGATACGTCGATCCTCTTTCGATGTTTCTCAACCACACGACACTACTTTACCCGTGCAAACTCTCGATTTTAGTCGTAAATCGTTCCCCGATCGATCTTTAGGGGTGCTTGATAATTAAACATCGACGATACTAAAGACAAATTTGCACGGATATCGTTACTCGAGTTTCTTTTCCAATTTCTTTTTACTTCTCGTTTTTTTTTATTTGTCTCGATTTTGGTTTTTTTTTCCCATCTTTTTTTCTTTTCTGAATTTTCAAGCACCATCGTGGGGGTTATATTATTCTTTTCTTTTTTTTTTTCTTGTATGTCTTTAGTTCACGTTATGTGAAACGTTGGTACGAGATGTTTCGTGAAGTACGAGTGAAAAAATTCGTGTGTTTTGTTTATAGAAATGATATGTATATATATATATTTATTTATTTATTATGTATTATATTATTTAGAGTAATGAAATTTTTAAGGAAGGAAATAATTTATAAATATCTGAAATATGTAATATATTTTATTATATAAATATTATATGATTTTAATAAATTATTTGAAATATATATGTAGATGTATATGTATATAAAAGGAGAATAATTATTCAGAAAATTTCATAGAATATATCAGTATAATTGTACATGATTTAATCAAACGTTACTAGTTGACCTTTTTACCTTTTAAGAATTAATTATCTCTTTTAAATTACTTTTCAGGTATCTAATTTCTGTCATTTCTTTTCAAAAATTGTAATTAAATTTGCAACTCTACACGATAGACCAATGGTTCCTGTGTGATATTTAAAAATCAATTACGTCCTTCTTTTTTTTTTAAACTTCTTAGTTGTTTCATTTATTTTTTACGGGTTGTAAAAAAGTTTCTACGCTTGTAGTTTTACGATCGGAAAAAAAATGGTACGAAAAAAAGAAAGAAAAAGAAAAAAAAAAGAAAAGAAACGAAAAGAAACGGCGGAAAAAGAAAAAATAAATAAATAAATAAATAAATAAAAAAGAAAGAAAGAAAAGACAAATAAAACAAAATTAATTTAAAAAGTCTCGAAAAAGGATAATTGAATTTTTTACACATACCATTTGTTCTATAAATAAAAATGTTTAATCGATGTGTATATATCGATCTCTATTTAAAAACATTTTCTAACACTTTACATGGTCCATTTTATACAATAAAGTATAACTTTTAGTTATACATATACTCATATATACCACATATAAAAACAAAATGTTTAAATCGATAGCTGTAACGATTTACATCCTATATACACACATGTACATACATACATACATATATATATAAATATTTATATATAATATATATAACAATTTTCTATAACACTCTACATAATACAAACAAGAAAAAAAAAAAAAGAGAAAAGAAAATCAATAAAAAAGTAAACCTATCCCCACCACACAGGACGACACAAACCACTATACAAATAAAAATTCAATAACAAAGTTAAGTAACAAAATTAAGATTAAAAAAAAGAAAATAAATAAATAAATAAATAAATAAATAAATAAATAAATAAACGAACGAACGAACGAACGAAAAAATATGTACGTTTACAAAGAACCCATTAAAACAATCAAACGAATAAACAAACGAAGAACCAAACGAGTAAATCATCAAACGAATCAAACAAATAAATAAAAGAAGAAACTCTCGAGACAATAAAAACCAAAACTTAAAGAAAATTTAAACAAGTAGTTCTTGGAAATAGAAATTCGTAACAAGTATCCAAAATACATACATACATATTATATATATATATATATATATTTTTTCTATCGAAAGGACTGCTACGATACGGTGGAAGTGTAAATATTGGCTCGTAAGTGGAGGGAGAACGCTTCTCTGAATATCTATGAAGGCAAATAGAATGAAATGTATAACAGGCTGGTATAGGTTAGATGTGTACATATAACTATGAAACGTAGCACCTACTATAGTACTACTATCCTACTCCACCCTCTTATATACCTACCCTGTTCACTCTCTCTCTCTCTCTCTCTCTCTCTTCGTCTTCGTCGTCAACGTCGACGTCGTTGAAAAGATATGTATGTACATGTAGAGATCGGCGAGTCGGTAATGGCCGTTTGTAATTCAATGCACCGGCTAAATCGCTTTTATCCTTACCATTACCGTAGCCTACGGGGCTTTAAACCGAGTGTGAGCTTTATACGTCTCGAGCGAACAAATCCATTTGTTATATTCGTTTGTAAATGTATATGTATATATGTATATATATGTGTATGTGTGGGGGTATGGTATGTAGATATGTAAGATACTTATATGTTGGATATGTTTATGTAATGTGCGTGTGTAGATATGTGATTTGTTACTTACTATGTTAGATATTTACATATACGTATGGTATGTATAATATGTAACTATTGCGTTTGTAAGTGAGAGCGTGAGCAACGAATCGAGATCGTGAAATAATAAAGTCGAAATATTGTTTTCGAAAGAATTCTCATGGGATGTGTCGGGGGAGAAAAAGAGGTTATGGTGATGCGAAGTAATATATCGTGGTAATGGGATTGTTTGTTGTTGTTGTTGTTGTTGTTATTTTGTTTGGTTTGGTTTTGATTTTGATTGGTTCGAAAAAATGTTTTTTATGAAAAATATTGTTAAAGATTTCCGTACGATATGAGCTCTGTTCTGTATTTCTATTTTTTTTTTCTATTTTTTTTTTTTTTATGGAAATGATATGTCATAGTGGTTTGATTAGAAAGATTGAATTTTTTTTTATACATTTATTTTTTGTATTTTTTAGATGTGATAGCAATTTTGAATAATTGGTATTATGAAATATATTTTTTATATTTTTATATTTAAATTATATTTAATATTTATAATAATAAATAATATTTATAATAATAATTAATATTTATAAAAATAAATTATATTTATATTTAAATATTTTTTTTTTTGATATTTATAAATATTTCATAATACTAATTATAAAAATATATTTAATATAATGATTAAAGAAATATTTTTAATACATATATATGTGTGTTTGTTTGTATGTATTAAAGTTACATCAATTTCGTGATCGTGTAAATTATGAGATCAATCGAGATTAGTTGGAAATAGAAATAATTTAGATTTCTAAATGCATTAGTTGAATAAAGCAAATATAGTATGATATCATTTCAATTTGAAAATCGAAAAGGAATTTATTTATAAATACGACATTAGATTTCAGTGAGATATTAGTTGTTAGATTAGAACGATATCCTCTTAGCTTGCATATACCTACTCTAAAGGTAAAATAGATTAGTCGAGATTAGAATATAGAATACAGTCGAATAATATAAATATTTGAACTGGAGGAGACGCCTGTGTGCAGAGAATTTGACAACACGGTACAATTATTAAAATTAAATTACAATATTAGTTAGATTAGAAACAGAATGAATATTATTAATATATGTAGAATGAATATTATTAAAATTCGATATAAAGATTTTATTATTTGCTTCAAACATTTTCGAACTCTTTTTTCTTTAAATCTCTTTACTTTTTACCTCTTGTTTTTCTTTTATTTATTTATTTTTTTAATCAAATATCCACGAAAAGAAAAAATTGAACATTTTTCATTTTAAATAATTCTCTCTCTTTTTTCGTAATATTTTCCTTTTTCTAAACAATAGTCATATTTTATTAATTTATATATATTTTATTATACTTAATAATATACATATACACACACATACACACATTAAATCGAACGATTAATCTTTATCACAAATGAAACATCAAACATCGTGATAAAATTTTCTCTGTTAATAAAGATATATTATATAATTTACTGTATTAAATGTTTAAAAAAATAATAATAATAATAATAATAACTACATACTTTTTTAATAATATAAATATTGTATGACTACATTATATCGAAAGTTGCAAGAACAATATTGTTAAATTTCTAACAACAAATTCAAACAAAAATAAAAAAAAAAGAACAATTAAAGAGAATGACCAAACAATCCTTGGAAATTCTCATTACTTTATCTTTGCTATTTACTCGTTGTCCCTCCAATCTCTCTCTCTCTCTCTCTCTCTCTCTCTCTCTCTCTTTTTCTCTTTTACTCTTTTTTTTGTTTTTTTTTTCTTTTTCTTTTCTAATCCGAGTTTCTTTCTCTTTTAGTCGAATAAACACAAATAAAACGTAACTATCGTTGGTCTCATGTGTTTTGCTTTTTAACTCATTTAGATCTCTAATGGTATTCTCTCTATCTCTCTATTTCTCTCTCTCTTTCTCTTTTATTCTTTCTTTTATATGGAATTAAATATTTGTTTGATTAAAGAGAGATAAAGATAGAGATAGAGAGAACGACAATCGTAAAATTAGAATTCATTCATTACTTATCTCATTTATTTCTTTATTTATCAATTTCTTTTTATTCCATATTAAATTCGAACGATCTTTCGTTATTTATTATACTTGTTAAATCTACTATTATATAGAAAATAATGTCCATCGTTAGATTTATTTATTTATTTATTTATTTATTTATTATCGATTTATTCTAAATCACTCGACGAAAAAGAATTTTTATTTGCATTATAATTAGAAATTATTCGACGAACGAATTGTTTCTAATCTTTATTCGAAATCATTGAAAGAAAAAAAAAAAAAAGAAAACAAACAAACAAACAAAAAAAACAAAAATAGATTTCTTTACTTGATCCGATTATAAATCGTTGGATAAACGATATTTTAAAATGTAAGAATAAAGTCATGTAGGTTTCTTTTCTTCATCGTCGATAAAAACAATCGTTCGAACTTCAATTTCTTTCGTTCCTTTTTCTAATTCAAACACATCGAACGAGAATCCGACTTTAGTTTAATCTCTTCTTCGAAAATTTCTTATCCAAATCTTTCTTTCCTTTTTCTATTATTTCTTCTACAATCGAAATGTCGACGTTGTTTGCACTCAAATGAAGCATACGAGAGAAGAATCGATTTCTTTTATATAGAAGTAAATATTTGTTTGATTAGACAGAGACAGAGACAGACAGAGAGAGAGAGAGAGAGAGAGAGAGAGAGAGAGAGAGAGAAAACAACAAGTGTATAATTAGAATTCGTTTGATACAAATTTTCATATTTGATTGATTTTTATTCAACATTAATTTCGAGCAATCATTCATCTATCATAATACTTATCCACGATCTATTATAAAAAAATATTTCCTCGTTAAAATAAGTTTATTAGTTTACATTAAATATAAAATCTTTCGACGTGCAATTTCCTTCTAAATTATTCAACGAAACAAATAACTTTCTAATTATTATTATTCTATTATACTTTGTAATTATTCTTCCAATTATTATTATTATAAAAATTTCCTTTCGATAAAACAATTCTTTCTAAATTATTTCTAACTCTGTCTACGTTATTTAAAGATGCTTTATAAAGATATTCATTCGTCGTTTTTCTTTTATATTAATTTCGAGCGATTATTCATCATCTCTTTTTTTTATTAATTCGTATTAAATCGTTCGACGAACGATTAGATAACTTGATTATTAAAAAAAAAAAAAAAAGAAAGAAAAATGAAACGGTCAATCATTAATTGATCAAATAAAATTCTGAATCGCTTACTAAAGAATGAAACTTTGAAATCTAATAATTCTAATAATTCTAAATGTCGTAGATATTTCCATCTTCTCGAGCAGTCGATAAGTTTCTAAATCTAATTTTAAATCGTACTATCACCATGGTTCTCTAATAATACTTCATTTCTTCTCTTATATTTTTCCTTTTTTTTTTTTTCCTTTTTTCCTTTTTAATTTAAATTCATCGAACGTGAATATCCGAGTTTGGTTTAATCTCCTTTTTAAAAATTTCTTATCCAAATCTCTCTCTCTCTCTCTCTTTCTATTCATTCTTCTACAATCGAACACTCTCGACGTTATTTGCACGCAAATGAAGCATACGAGAGAAGAATCGATCGAATCGTTTAGAAACCCGGAAAATTCTTTCTCCGCAAATTCGACAAGGCAATAGTAAGATTCTAGGAACTTCTTGATCGGTCCCCACTAGAAAAAGGAGAGGGAAAGGTGAATGTGCGACTTGAATCGTCCGATTTCTTTTCCCAACTGTGTCGTAACCTGGTACCACGTGTCGCCAACTATTGCGACGTTTTCTCCAAAGTGGTTTGAAAATCGACCACGTCAAAAATACCTAGCAGAATTAAATTAACCTTTCTAATATCGATCCTTCTCATAACATTTTTATTTCATAATTTTTCTATTTGAATTTTCGTCACTTTTGTCATTTTTATCGTTCTTAAAATGTAACATCATACTTCTCGATCGTCTAATAAATATTTGCAAATAACTAAAAAAACAAAAAAAAGAGAGATTAATTATTTTTCTTTCGTTTTTTCTTTTTCATAACCCTTCATTTACAGAAACTTGATTTTTACATTTTCTTTAATTTATTTAATAGTCGTCTTTCGGATGGATATCGTACTTTCTTACTTGTGCTTTTTAACTCTCTCTCTCTCTCTCTCTCTGTTTTGTTCGTTTATTAAATTTTTTTGATAGATATTTAATATCGTGTAATTCGTACGACTAATTGTTGATATATTATTTACGATGTGTATTAGATTAGATGTAAATTATTTAATTTATTTTAGTAATCTTTTCATAGTCCCGACGATAATTTGTTATAATTAATTATTGTTTTCGTGCAATATAAAGATAACATATCAAATCGTTGACGAATAATAATATATAATTACATTTTAGAGTGACATTAAATTATTTGTCCTAAACTAAATTTTAATTATAAAAAGATATATTATCGAATTACAAAAGAAAGAAACAAAAAAAAAACACAAAACGCATAGAAGTACGGTTTAGAGATTAACGAATAGATCAAAATCATTCGTTCTAAATATTTATTTAATCCAACAAAAGGAAGAAAAAGAAAAAGAAAAAGAGAAAACAAAATACATAAAAACTACTTAGAAACCGTCACCAATAATTAATGTTAACTAATATTAACAACGTTAACAATAAATGTACCATTAACGAGTGAAAAAAAGAAATTAAAAAAAAAAAACAAAAAAAAAAAATAAATAATAAAAAATATAAAGATATTGTAGAAAGAACAAATTATTGAACAAAACAAAACAAACAAAAAAAAAAGAAAAGAAAAGAAAAATTATTAAAAGATCCTATTCGTCAGAATATAAACTCTAATTTAATTTTCAAATTAATTTTAATAATCGTGAATAAAAACATCCATACATACATACATACATGTATATATATACATAACCATTATCGTTTAAAAGAAAACAAAACTGTCCGAAATGAATCCGCTTAAAAAAAAAAAAAGAAAAAAAAAAGGAATTTACGAATTCGTTATAAAGAATTTGAAATATAAAGAAATCGTATTCGCATAGAATAGATAAAATGAAATAAAAATCTTGATTAAAAAGGATCGAGTGAATTTGATCATTGAATTTGAAAAGAAAATTCTTAGCTGGTAGTTCGCCGTTTGAATTTGAAAAGGGACATTTCAATGGCAACTTCAAGTAAAATCCTCACGATTCGTGCTAATCGGGGCGACGACGACGACGACGACGACAGGACGAGAGAAAATTAAAAATTTTTCCGGACTAAATTCGAAATCGTGCTTTCGGTAAAAGCGTAAAGACGTCAAGCAAGCAAGTAAGCAAGTAAGCAAGCAAGCAAGCAAGCAAGCAAGCAAGCAAGCAAGCAAGCTAGGAACGACCGGTTAGAACGAAACTGAGATTAAACTTCGCTTCGGCTCTCTCGACGAATAGTAAGAGAACGAAGTTTTCCATCGTGGAAAGGTGAGAGGTAACTGCACGTCCCGATGTAATTGGCAAATATCTCGCAGCTGCTTTTTCCGAGTTATCGTTTCGAATGAATTCATTTCACGTAGCTTTACTTAGATTCACCAACATTGTAATATATTTCTTTTTATTTATCATAGAAAGAACTTGATCGTTAATCGGATTAAAAATGTTTATGATTCGAATCTTAAGATTTGTTATATATAAAACATCAGGATTATATATATATATATATATGTATTATAAATTCAAATCGTCGAATTTTTGTAATATTGTCAGTAATATCATCCACGATTGTTTAATATTTAAGCTCGTATGTTTAGTTTAAAATAAGTGGGAGGAGGGTGATTGAGGAATAGAAAAAATTTGTTACGTTCGTGTTAGATTATTTTTTTCTGTTTTTGTTATTATTTTTATTAATTAAAAAAATAAAAAAAAGAAAAAAGAAATGTTTAGTCGGAATAGAAATTTAGAATGATCGGTAATTATTCGTATTAATTTCTCTTTATTTATAGATATACTATTATACCATATATAGATACGGAGATATTTTATTATTTAAAAAAAAAAGAAAAAAAAAAAGAAATTTATTATTAATATGAAAGATTACAAACTGACAAGATCTAAATGTAAGAGTTCTAAAAAAATCAAGAATTAAATTGGGAAGATAATTTCGTTCGAAATTTCTAAAAAACGTTCTAATTATTCACAAAACATTTCTTATTATAATTATAATACATGAGCGATTACACATTAGCAAAAAAAAAAGAAATTTATTATTAATATGAAAGATTAAAAACTGACAAGATCTAAATGTAAGAGTTCTAAAAAAATCAAGAATTAAATTTGAAAAATAATTTCGTTCGAAATTTCTAAAGAACGTTCTAATTATTCATAAAACAACTAAATGTAAGAGTTCTAAAAAAATCAAGAATTAAATTGGAAAGATAATTCCACTCGAAATTTCTAAAAAACGTTCTAATTATTTATAAAACATTTCTTATTATAATTATAATACATGAGCGATTACACATTAGTAAAAAAAGAAAAAAAAAAGAAATTTATTATTAATATGAAAGATTAAAAACTGACAAGATCTAAATGTAAGAGTTCTAAAAAAATCAAGAATTAAATTGGAAAGATAATTTCGTTCGAAATTTCTAAAGAAATGTTCTAATTATTCATAAAACAACTAAATGTAAGAGTTCTAAAAAAATCAAGAATTAAATTGGAAAGATAATTCCATTCGAAATTTCTAAAAAACGTTCTAATTATTCATAAAACATTTCTTATTATAATTATAATACATGAGCGATTACACATTAGTAAAAAAAGAAAAAAAAAAGAAATTTATTATTAATACGAAAGATTAAAATCTTACAAGATCTAAATGTAAGAGTTCTAAAAAAATCAAGAATTAAATTTGAAAAATAATTTCGTTCGAAATTTCTAAAAAACGTTCTAATTATTTATAAAACATTTCTTATTATAATTATAATACATGAGCGATTACACATTAGTAAAAAAAGAAAAAAAAAAAGAAATTTATTATTAATATGAAAGATTAAAATCTTACAAAATCTAAATGTAAGAGTTCTAAAAAAATCAAGAATTAAATTTGAAAAATAATTTCGTTCGAAATTTCCAAAAAACGTTCTAATTATTCATAAAACATTTCTTATTATAATTATAATACATGACCGATTACACGTTACAAAAAAAAAAAAAAAAAAGAAAAGAAAAAAAATTAAATGAAAAAAGAAGAAGAAGAAGAAGAAGAAGAGAAAGAAAAAAAAGTAGAAAAATTAGAATGGAATTAGAAAAGAGTTAACAAGGGGTAGGATTTAAGAAAGTGATCAGAAAAACGTCGATTGCCGTTTGAAAACTTTTCCTAACATACGATCAATCTAGAAAAGGAAGAAAGGACAATCGAGCTTCGAACAAAGTTGTTTTCCGAAGGAAGCTTCTCCATTGAAGTACCGATTAACCGAATGCACTCTACTATCAAGAAGAAAAGTAGAAAAAAAAAAGAAAAAGAAAAAAAGGTCTATTAGTAAAGCTAGCAATGTTCTCGCGTGTGGTAACTACATACCCTTAACGAAAGTACGAAAGATCGTAAAACAAATAAGTACCTACATAACTCGTCCAAGAAAATTACACCCTTCTGTCTGCGTGTGTGTGTGTGTGTGTGTGTGTGTACGCATGCATAGGTACGTTTAAATAATTACACTTTAGAAATGTTCGAACATTTTCGATTACCATCGATCTACTAGAATTTAATTTTCCTTAAAGAAAATTTCGATGTTGTAAAATAATTTTGTCCTTAATTAATAAATAAACGATTAAAAGGAAAGTTTTAAATTGTTAATGGAAATTGTGCTTTTTCAATTTTAATAATAGAAATTTAAATTAGTAAATAAATAAGAATTATTAATATGTTAAATATAATAATTCGTGATTAAAGAAAATTATTGTAAATGAAGATCGATTTATACAGAGACAGACAGACATACGGAAAGATAGATCAAAGAAGATCTACGATTAAAATTCACTTTACTTTAATACGAGTATAATTTTTCATATAAATGAAACAACGACTTTGTATATAGATTGAAAATAATTTCTCGACGAAATTAACGAAATAAAATAATAAGAAAGAAAATAAAAAAAAAAAAGCGATAAAGTAATTAAAAGACAACTGCTTTACTTCTCGATCGAATTAATCATTTCTTGGTTGAAAATAGAAGAAAAAAAAAAAAAAAAAAATATATATATATATAATAAGAAGAGACAGAAAAGAAGAAAGAAAGAAAAAAAACGAAAAAGATTAAAACAATAAAAAAAATTGCTGACTAACATCAAGTTTTCTTCTTCTACGAGGGAACAGAGGAAGAGTGGGGGTAAGGGTTTCATCGGTGTTTTTGTCTCACTTTTTTTACGATCCCACGACGGCTGTTTGCTATATGCTTTAAGATGGAAGGGGTTGAAACCATTACCAACGCATGGTCGTTCCAACAATGGGGTCCAGAGTAATTCCGCAAAGGAGTGGAAGACTCAAGAATATTGCAAAAGTTAGGGTAAGTCGAAAGAGAGATTACTATGAGCTTCCTTTTCTTTTTCAACAAGAGAATGCATGGAGAATGGGTTGTATGTAACGTCTAGGGTGACTCTTTATTTCCTTACAAGTTCTTTCTCTCACCCTATATATACATACATGTATATATATATATAGATATAAAACATACATATACGTATATATATATACACATATCTATATATATATATAAATATATAGGGTAGTCTATTAATATAAAGCATTAAAAGTTATATCCCTCGACATTTCATTTTTATTAAACATCAAGTACTGATTTTTCTTTTTCTTTTTTTTTTTTTTTTAATATGGAAAAGTCATATATATATATATATATTCATACATACATATACACACATGAAGAGAGTGAGAGAGAGTGATATATATAAAGTATTATAAGCTATATCACTCGACGTTTCATTTTTATTAAATACCAAGAATTGATTTTGTTTTTTTAATTTGAAAGAAACGAAAAATTTTGTCATATATACTTGTGTATATATATATATGTAGGTGCATATATAGATAAAGGATGGTCTATATAAAGCGTAGAAATTACATTCGCCCGATATTTCATTTTTATTATATATTAAAAATTGATTTTCTTTGGTTTCTTTTTTCTTTTTTTTTTTTGAAAAATCAAAATAAAAAGAAGAAAAGATAAACGATCTAAAAGATTGTTCAAATAATGATAATTTGTTTTTTTTTTTTTTAATTAATTAGAATAAGTAAAAAATATTGTCGATATAAAAAAAAATGAAATTATATCGAAAGATTAATAAAATTTCGTATTAATGAGTATTACCGGAGTATCGTACATTTTCTTCTTCGTTTTATTATTATACAAAAACTTTTGTTCAATCTATTATCATTCAACATTATTAAGAAAAACAAAAAAAAACAAAAAAAGAGAAATAATAAAAGAAACATAAAAATTCACGATCGAAATCACGATTTAAAAATAAATTCGTAAAAATTGACAATCACATACTAACTTTTTCATACCATTACTATCATTATAAATAAATAAATAAATAAATAAATAAATAAATAACCTTGTTCAATCCATTATCACTCATCATTATTAAGAAAAAAAAAAAAAAAGAAAGAAACAAAAAATAGATAAAAATTCACGATCGAACGATTTAAAAATAAATTGACGTAAATCTTTCCGAAGCACAAATCCATCCCCCTCCCACCCTCGACCACCCTCGATTGCATCACCCAAGTTTCTTCGAGAGTAGATACGAGCCCTTAGTTTTCGTTTAAGGCACTCCAACGACGAGAAAGAAGATTAGACGCTTTACGTTCTTTACAACCTGTCGGCATTCACGAGACTGTCGAGTGTCGTCGGAGAGGGTGCACGAGAACGAAAAGAGGGTTGGGAGAGGGTTGGAGGGGTTAGAGGGTTCGGAGAAGTGAGGATCTAGTCAAACGAAGACACATACAACGTCTTAGCCGCACATTTTCACACTGCAAAACTACCTTCGGACACGAGCTACCTTTCCATGCATATCTTAGCAACTCTCTCTCTCTCTCTTTCTCTCTCTCTCTCTCTCTCTCTCTCTTTTTCATACATACACGAATACAAACATACACACACATATTTTCTCCCTTTTTCATTCCACCCAACTCAATGAGATAGACGAAGAAGGACCGAGTTGTTTCGTTGAGACGTTGCTACTATACAAAAGTAATGTTCGTGTAAATCTGACGTGACGTAATCTTAAAGTTAAAGAGAGATAGATAGATTGATAGAGAGAGAGAGAGAGAGAGAGAGAGAGAGAGAGAGATGGTTTATTGATTGTTAAATTAACAAACTGAAACGTATCTTGCGATTCATTTAATTCGAAATAACGTATGATGTTTATATACTATATTCGGATAATGAATAGTTGTTTTTTGTAAAATTAAAAAAATTTCAAGTATTATATCTATGATAGGTAATGTAAATTAATCTAATATATATATATATATATATAATAAATTAATTAAAAGAAAAAAATATATATATACATAGTGTCCAGATAAAGTATTGTGAATTAAATCTATTTTAACTAATAATATAAGAAGTTTCATTGTTTTGTAGAAAAAGAAAGAAGAAAAAAAAATGTGAAGAAGAGATATATTCATCTAAGACTTATTGTCGTTAATGTACAAATATACTTTTCTTTTTTTTTTTCTTTTTTTTTTTTAATAAATCTTTTATAATAATAAATTTGTATAATTTCTATTTTAATAAGTTTATTTAAATAATATTTCACAAAGATAAATTCAAATGAAATTTCAATCATCGCAGATTGTAATAATTTGTACGTATCATTCTGTATTACATTCATTCATGTATTATATTTTATATATAATGTAAAAAAAAATAATGGGAATAATAATAATAACGATGATATAATTATAATATAAATTTAAACGAAAAACTGATCTCAAAAATTCATACAATTTATAAACTTATTCTTTATGTTACTTTTATGTGTATATATATATATATACTTGTTTAAATTATTTCCCGTTATTGTATCTCATTAAATCCTCATAAAATGAAACTTTTAATCAATTGTACATCATATCATCGATAATATAATTACATTACCATTCAAATCAAACATAATTTAATGAAAATTTCGTAATTGTTAAATCCCAAATTAATTCGAAAATAATTACTAATTATGTATTCGAATTAATCAAATTATTATTTATTAAAGGTCACTGTTATATCTATTCGTTTAAATCGTTTTATAATTTTAACGTAACATTAAAAATCACACTGAAAATAAAACTTTTTTCAGTCATCCGATCATAACCTTACGTTATTTTAATCGCACATGCATACACACACACACATAAAACTAACAAATAAATAAACAAATAAAATAAAAAGAAAATTTCTATGTACCTACGTACGTATAACTCTCCTATTTCTTTTCTGATAAAAAGCAAAAAAAATATAAATAAAAATGAAATAAAATAAAATGAAATAAAACAATGAAAAGAAAAAAGATTATGGATTGTTATCGCAAAATGTAATTTAAGACGTTTCACGATGATAGTTTTTCAGATATTGGAACGTCGAACGTCATCGTGTTTTAAAGAAAATCCTTCGGTTTTCTTCATGGGATTCTTTTCGAGCGTGGTAATTTAGAAACGGTCACCAAGGGGATTGTGTTATCGCAAAGGGAAACTTTTCTCGCCTTCGTAAATCCCCCTTTTGCCCTTTACCGTTATCGATACTTTCATAGACTGTATTCGACTTCGTAGAATCTTTCGCATTAAAATTTGTTCTTCTCCAAAGTGAAACTACCGCAAGTATTTTCCTTTTCTTTTCTTCTCTTTTCTTTCTACTCTTTCTTTCTACCTTTTTGTTTTATTTATTCATTTTATTTCACTTTCAAACGTTTCTTCAAACTTTCGTTACGATGTGTATATATATATATCGTAGTCGTATTAAAAAAAAAAAAAAAAAAAAAAAATTCAATTATATATGTGAAACTATAGACGCAGGTGTGAAACATATAACAGTAAGTCGCGAAATATTTATATTATAAAAAATTAATTGGATTTATATTATAAAAAATTAATTCGAATTTATATTAAAAAAAAATTAATTCGAATTTATATTATAAAAAAATATCGTTTCGAATGATTTTTATATCTATGATTGGATATCGATCGTCCGACGTTTCAATCGAATATTTCTTAATCACGTTTTTCGTGAATCTTGTTAAACTTATCGATTACGATCCGACGAATAAATCATTGTCAATTTGTAGTTTCACTCTTAGCGTATTACGATTAATAATAACGAACATTAATACTTTCGTCTGATCGATAAAATCCAACTATAAAAACTATAAATAAATAAATAAATAAATAAATAAATACAAACTTCAATCGATAGATATCTAATCGAAGTAACATTTATTCATTTCCTTTCCTTT
>HG996542.1:2195000-2250000 GCA_905340365.1 Vespula germanica
TTTACTACGTACGTTCTTGGTACTCTTATATTAATGAGTCACACAGTTTTGTTATGATTTTCAATTAGTCTCATTTCGTTTACCGAAGAGGACAGTTCTATCTGTTACGTCGTCCGTTTACTTTACATCTTCTACACACATATATATGGTAAGTTAATTAATTAATTTTCTTATTTTAATATATTAACACTTTTAAATTATGTACTAGATATTAACTTTTATAAAAGAAAAGAAAAAAAAAAACGAAGAAAGAAAGAAAAAAAAAGAAACAAGTAATATCCAATAATTAATAATCCGAATTGATTATAGAATCGTCGTACTCTTCTATTAATTTACCCACGTAATAAGTATATTTATCGTACAAATATCTATATTGTAAAATATATTCAAAACGATTATTTATTAATAATCGAATAATAGCAATAATATAAGAACAACAATAACAAATTATATATTCACATACATATATATACATTCCCACTATCTAAAAATACATGCATATTAAAATCAAATCAAATCAAATAAACAAAATTAATATTAATAACAATAATACAAAATCACTTATTATTCGTAAGAAATATAAGAAATATCAAAAATACGATATCCATCGTCAGCGTTGATTTCAATTATTATTATAATTAATCCGACCGCTATTATTAGGACATTACGATGAATTATCACAGTATATTTAGAAAAATGAAACAGATCAAGAAACGTCACAGCAGAAAATAGATCTGATGAATCAGAGTTTCGTAACAGGAGAATACAAATTACCTGTTATCGATCGATCGTACGTCACATTCGATGTTCTGTCTCTCTTTTTAACAACTCTTCACCGACTGATGGTCTAACACCATCAAACCTATACTTCTTTTACACATACACACGGAGACATATATACAGAGTTATACGCAATATGTATGAAGAGAACGATCGAACTATTGCGAAAACCTTTTCGACACGGGAATTCCTAGTCCATCGATTCCGATGCTTCCGACATCCTCGGTTAAACGGAAATTGCATGTGCGTTAGACGACGAGAAAGGGTTATAAATTATCATCGACTGTGATAACGTCAATAGTTTTGTTCGGACGGATACGATCCTCATGTTTGACTGATTTCTAACTGATCTCTTACATTTTATTATTGCTTCTCGTGCTTTCACTTTTTTTTTTTTTCTTCTTTTTCTTTCTCTTTTACTTTTACTTTTACTTTTACTTTTACTTTTACTTTTACTTTTTTTTTTTTTTGCTTAATTCTTCTCGTTTGCTTTCTTTCTTTTTTCTTCTTCTCTTATCATTTTTTTTTTTTTCTTTTTTGGTCGATTTGATAAATTCTGAATTTATAATGGAAGATTTATCAATAACGATTAAGGATTATTTTATAATAATTTGTTATATGGGTGTGTGAGTGTGCGCGAGTATATTTTGTCTATTTATCTTTATTTATATAATTTTATGTAAGTTTATATATTTTTCTATTTTCCCTTTTTCTTCCTTTGTGATTTCGACATTTATGGAAGATTATTAATAAATTGAGTGTAATATAATAGAATATATATTACATTTTCTATATTGTTTTATTATATTAAGTAATAAAAATACACGCTCGTCCAATAATTAGAATCTAATGAATAAAAATCATATTATAGAGGGAAAAGTATATATTATTAAATAATTAGACGAATATATTATTACATACATATCCTAAATATTTATTTATTGAATTACTTATGATTTATCACGGAACAAGTATCCCATTAATGATAGTAATAATTAATAATATTAAAAATAAAACGATAGAAAGAGAGAGAGAGAGAGAGAGAGAGAGAGAGAAGAAAAAAATATATATATATCACATAAATGTTATTATATAATTTTTATATATTACATAACATTATTTTTATATACATTTAGTAAATATAAAATATAGAATTATATATGGAATAAGTTGAATTAAATATATAAAGAAATACATTTAACAGTATATTAAATTTTATCGTACAACAAGTCAATATAAATTAGTTAATAACAAAATATTGTTGAACAATTAAATATATAAAATTAATGTACTAATAATTATAAAAACTCGAGAACAAATTTGCAATTTCTAAAATTTTTAATTCGTTGATGAAATATTCTCTCTCTCTCTCTCTCTCTCTCTCTCTCTCTCTCTCTATCTATCTATCTATCTATCTATCTCTCTCTCATTTTCAAGGACGGTTACGTTCTAAGATGAAAGACGCTAATAAGCGTAAAAGGATTAAACTAGACGCTAATGGATCGTACGCATGACTCATTCCACCAGTCACAAACGTAAATGTTACGCTTGGTCGATAGACCGTGAAACGACGTGATCTCTCTTCATTGTTTATTTATTTCTCTACTTGACGATAAGAAAATATAACGTCATCGAGTATACGAACTTAAAGATAATTAAGTTCTATCTTTCGTTATTTCAATTTGGAATTTTTTCTTTTCTTTTCCCTTTTTTCTTCCTTTTTTTTTTTTTTTTATTATTTCATTGATATTCTACCGGTTCAATAATTTTTTTTTTATCGTCGAACAATCGTTCTTATTTTTTAAATAAATTTTTTGATTTTTAAGTACACGTATATGTTCTAGAAATTTATTTATTTATTTATTTATTTATTTATGACTGGACGTAAGTATTTCATTAATGGCGTTACTAATTAATAATATTACAAAGAGAGAAAGAAAGATATGTATAAATATATATTATATCAATGTTATATATGTTTTTATGTATACTTAATAAATATACAATATTTGTAGACATTAATAATATTTACGAAGAACTAATAGTTTCTTCGTTTTACAACATCGTGTTTAGAAAAAATCATTTGAAATTTTCTCTACGTCTTCTATGATCATAAGAATAAATGGAGAATGATAAAATCGATTAGAACAGTAGGAATTTTGCTTCGTTTAAAAATGAAATATATATCGTTATAAATCTAACCATGATTCATACAACGAAAGAAATCGAAAAATTAGAATAATAAAAATTACAAATGTTATACATTAAAATATTAGATATCGCATAGGAAAGAAATCTACTGCTACACATGGATTAGAGATATTAGATAAAAAAAAAAAAAAAAGAGAGAAAAATACTATAACAACACGTACAAATCACATTAATATTAATTCGAACAAAAATTCCTATGAAATTTTTAAATCAAAACATTTCAAATATCTATGCAATAGTTCGAACGATCCAATAAACACAAGAAACAAAATTTTTGCTTTCTCTTCGTCCAAAAAAGAAAAAGAAAAAGAAAAAAAAGAGGAAGAAAAAAAGAAAAGATAATCAACAAATAATTTTTCCAATCTCGTTCTAATCTACATATATAAATTTCCAACATACTCACTAAATTTCAAGAACGTTTTTCTTAAAAAAAAAAAAAAATAATAATAATAATAATAATAAAAAGATAACAAAAAGAAATAGAAAATCATCATCTCGTTTCATTTAACAATTTCGATTCCAACAAGTAGTCGCTTAACATTCTACTTTCACCTAACACAATTACTTTACCATAGATCAAACTCGCCGATTACAAATCATCGAAAGATGCTACTGTCCACAAAGAGAGAGAGAGAGAGAGAGAGAGAAAGAGAGAAAGAAAAAGAAAGAGAAATAAATTTTCTCAATCGACAATGCACATCGATGACGAAGGAGAGTCACGAACTTAAAACTTTTGCGAACGTAAGGACTTAAGAACGACTTTGGTCTATATCCTATCTCTATCTTTCTCTTACTTTCCTTTTCTCCCATCTCTCTCTCTCTCTCTCTCTCTCTCTCTCTCTCTCTCTCTCTCTCTCTCTTTCTCTGTATCTACATACCTATCTATCTACGTGAAAATTCGTCGATTCGAATTTCATACTTTTCAAAAGTTCATCCGTTTATTTCTAGAAAACACACACACACACACACACACATACACTAACTACTACTACTACTACTACTATTACTATTACTAATATTAATACTACTACTATTAAACACACACAAATAAACACACAAAGGTGTTATTTTCTTCTTGTTAGTTTAGTAAGAATATTCCATTCCCATCTCTCTCTCTCTCTCTCTATCTCTATCTCTCTTTTGATAGTATTTGGTTAAACCTTGAGCTTTTAACACCCAACGATGGCGATTACCATTTACGAGAACGATTAGCGTTATTGTCCTTATTAATACAGCTTATTCTCCTCGACGGTATGCTTTTCGAGTAGAAAGAGAAAGATAGAAAGACAGAGAGAGAAAGAGAGAAAGAGAGAAAGAGAGAGAGAAAGAGAGAGAAGTAGAAGGGGTTGTAAAAGTGAGAAGGAAGGAATTAGGAAGCACCCTTCGAAAGTTTTCACGAGGACTGAGTCTCCCCCCACTTTACTCTCTTCTATTACATCCTTCTCCTTCTAATCTGTTCGTACGTTGAAACTCGCAACGAGCTTGTAACGCGGCTTTACTTGTCGTGTTTTCTCCCTAATTCCAAAGTTCCCTTTCTTTTTCTTTTTCTTTTTGTTTCTTTTTTTTTTCTTTTTTGCTTTACCTCTTTTCTTCCTTCAGATGAGTAATTTATATATATATATATATATATATATATATATATATTAATGTAATTATTTAATATTAACTAATTAATTAATTATGAAATTTAATTAAATGAAATTAATATTAACGAATGCAGAGTACAATATTTGTTTCGTTGTTTAGATTTTTTTGATACGATTGATATTAGAATTCTTGATCTTTGATTCACATACTGATATGGATTAGATAAGTATCATTATTGATAATGAAATATTTGATGTATGATAATATTGTGTTGGAAAGAATGAATGAGTGTTATTGTTTAGATTGTGTGTGTGTGTTTTTTTTTTTTAGAGAGGATATTATAGTATTAGGAGTGTTCAATTTTGAAATTTGGAAAATTATTTATAAAATGATTTATATTATGAAAATGATTCGTATTATTATTCGTATATAAGGATATTGATTAGATAAGTATTATTTATTGTTGTATTCGATAGCTGATTAGGATAATGATCAAATATATCATCTAAATTTGTAGAGGAATTTCACGTGGGAATATTGATTAGATAAGTATTATTATTATTATTATTATTATTGTAATAAATATTTGACTGTGATAATGATAAAACGTAAAAGTATGTATTCAAGTGTTTAAATATTTTTCGAAAATATATTATAGTATCGGAAACGTTTGACTTTGAAATTTCTGGATGATTCATATTCAAACATTGATTAGATAAGTGTTATTATCGTATTCAATATTTGATTGTGATAACGATAATACAATTTAGGTATTTAATTGTTTAGATATTCTTTGTAGAAAGTTGAAATTTCGAGGATGATTAAAATACCGATATTTATTTGATAAGTAATATTATCGATAATGATCGAACGTACCACGTATTTCATCGTTTAGATTTACTTAGAAACAATGATTGATGCTTTCCAAAAGAAATAATAATCCTCCCAAATTTTTTCCATTCTTTCCACGTAATCGTTCTTCTTCACTTCTTGCGACTTTATATTTTTTATTACAAAAAAAAAAAAGGAAGAATAAATAATAAGAAAAATAAAAACGAAAAGATAAGAATAAAAAAAAGAACAAGCATAAAAAAGAAATTATAAAACGAACAGAGAAAGCCAATCGCACATTATAAATAATTCACTCTCTAATAGAATAACTCCCGGAAGAAAAATAAAAAAGAAAAAGAAAGAAAAACAAAACAAAGCAAAATAAAAAAAGAAGAAGAAAGAAAAACAGAAAAGAAACACTAACCGTACAAAAATTATTAAACAAACAGAGAAGGCCAATCGCACACTATGAATAATTCACTCTCTGATAAAATGACTCTTCGGGAAAAAAGAGAAGAAAAAAGGAAAAGAAAAAAATCGAGAAAGAAAGAAAGAAAGAAAGAAAAAAAAATATAAGAAGAGCAGATTTTAAAGAAGATAAGTATAATAGTTACAGATATTTCATTGTCCCTTATCGTCATTCATTATAAACAACAAAATATGAATACGTATGCGTGTGAAGAATACTTATACGTACGAAAGAAAAATAAACATAGAAACACGCACGTACACACATACAAATATACACACAGAGAGAGAAAGAAGAATAACAAAAAAATACGAGGTCTCTCACTCGCAACTATAGCTTTTCTACGACAAAAGAATCAAGAGACGTAAGAGAAGAACGGTGCAGGCTGTTCATCATTCCGCTAAGCCACCACCACCACCACCACCACCACCACCACCATTACTAGCAGTACTACACACCACCATTGCTACCATACCACTACCACCATCTCTTTCACCCTCCATCGTATTCCAGTCCGCAAATCGCGGTCACTCGTTGTGCTTAAAAACAGCTTTCTCTCTTTCCTTTCTTTCTTTATTTATGTATGTCTTTCTCTCTTTATTTATGTATCTGTTTCTCTTTCTTTCTTTCTTTCTTTCTTTCTTCGTATATGTCTCTCTCTCTCTATTTTTATCTTCTTTTCTCTCTTTGTACATATATATATATATTCTATTTTTCTCTTGTTACTTATGTATGTCTCTCTCTCTCTCTCTCTCTCTTTATCTATCTCTTTAACTCTCTTTCTTTTCTTACTTTTTCTTTCTATTTATTTTAAGAGAGCAAGAGATAGAAAGATAGATAGAGAGAGAGAGAGATGTTTTCTCTCTCTCTCTCTCTCTCTCTCTCTCTCTCTCTTCCTCATTTTTCTTTCTATTTACTTGAAGAGAGTCAGAAAAAGAGAGATAGAGAGATGTTGTTCACTTCGTCGCTTCTTTCCACCTAAGTTACTTCTAATTCTTTGTTTATTTATTTATTTATTTATTTATTTATTTACTTACTTACTTTTTTCTTTTGTCATTTTTATTTCCTTTCCCATCGCTTTTTATTCGTTAATCGTTTGCACATTATTATAATCGTTAGTTGTACAAATCGTAATCATTTTCATCTTTCATTTTTTATTTCGATCGACGTTCAAATTCGAACGACTATGAATATCGATGTTGAAATATTTTCTCTTTTATAAATACCGATTGTACGTTTACGTTTGCGCATGAATTAGAATGTTTTTGATACATCATTTTTCTCGTTCTAATTATCGTAGCGATAGAAGACTTCTTTTTTTTTTTTTTTTTAATTTTTTTCTTTTCTTTTCTTTTTGTTTTTTATTCCTTTCGACCATCATATTTCCTGTTCTCTCTTTTCGATGGCTATAAATCGATTGATTTGTTCCTTTTTAATTTATTTTGCATTCTTTGTGTAAGTAAAAATTTCTATTCCATACGAATCATCGAACGTAAAGAAAGTATGTATAACGATCAGTCGTTCTATTTAGATTTTTTTTTTTTTAGTTTTCGTTTGTTCGTTATTTATAACAATGAGGATTAATTAACGAACGTTCTTTGTTCTCTAGGTATATTATATATATATATATATATATATGTACGTATAAATATTAGAAAATATTCGAACATATAACTATATCACGATTGTTTCGTTCTAACAATGAGTAATAATATAATAATAATAATAATAATAATAATAATAATAATAATAATAATAATAATAATAATCTATATGATTTTATCTGGACGATTATAAAATGATCTTAACCGACGATCTTATATCATCTTTAATTATTAATTTTATAATAGAAAATATCGATTTATTATTTAATTCAATTTCTTTTAATTATTATATATACACTTGCAAACGAAAAATTTTGCATTAAAAAAAAAAAAAAAGAAAGAAAGATAGATATATCGATCGTTTATGAATCGTAACAATCGATTATAAATTAAAAAATAATAATTATGAATTTCGACGTGTTAATAGTAAGAAATGATTAAACAATTTCCTGACAAAATAATTCGCAAAATATTCGTAATAATTATTAAAGTTGCAATCTTAATATATCGTAGAAATTTGTAAAATGTTCCGATGAAATCTCGATTGAAAAGATAGTTAAAGGAGAATTTTATCGTAATAAATTATTTGAAGATTAAAATCGATAATTGGATTTATTAACAGAATCGATAACAATCATTATATCAGTTAAGTTCCATTCACGCAAACTTACTCGAGGATTTCTATGAAAAGAAAAAATCTTTTACGCTAAAGGAGATAATATCCAGTGAAATCCGTTTTTCGATTTTAAAGCTACGCTTTTCGTTTTAGCGGGAAGAGCCAGTGGAATATTAAATATTCATGTAATCGGATTCGGTAAATCTGATCAAACTCGATTGCAAAAGGAGAAAAAAGAGAGGGGAGAAAATACAAAAAAAAAAAAGAAAAAAAAAAGAAAAAAGAATAGGAAAACAAAGTTCGGATATAGAAAATGACTTTTTCTTTTTTGAATTTTCGCAAGCATTCGGATTTCCGAAGTTATTTCCTGCATGAATGGAAAAGAGCAACGAAGACAGACGTATATTAAGTTGAATAAATAATATATAAAGAGATAGAGAGAGAGAGAGAGAGAGAGAAAGGGGGAGAGGTATAAAAAAAAAAAGCGAATAAACGCGTTATAATTTTCAAACTAAATTATTTCTAAACTCGATGGTACATTCGTTGGATCGTTGAGTTTATTGGGCTTACCGCAAATAATTTACCAATATGGACGTTCCAGTCGACATACCCAATTTATTCCTACGCTCGACTAATTTATTATGCCAGATTGCGATTTCAGTTTTATCGGAAATAATGTGTGTGTGTGTGTGTGTGTGTGTGTACGTGTATAGACGTTTTTACGTGTTAAAATGTAATTATAAGTGAACACGTCGAGAGAGAGAGAGAGAGAGAGAGAGAGAAAGAGAAAATAAAAGGTATATAAAATTTAATTATCGTTGTTTAAAAATAAATTAACTTAACCATGGATTAAGTGATTTTAACGACGAGTTTATTGTTCAACGTTTTAAATATATTGAATTGTATCAGTAATAAACCATATCAATTTTTCAATGTATATGTATTTTTTTTTTGCGTATATGCGTGCGTATAAAATATTTTGGATAAAATATATAGAATAAAAATTTGAAGAAATAATTTCGGACTAATTCATAGAAAGATATATTGAGTTTAACATTTCAATAAATCATGATCTAAAAAAAAAAAAAGAAAAAAAAAAGAAAAGAAAAGAAAGAACAAAAAGAGAGAAAGAAAATATATAAACGTAAGTATATAAATAAAATTGTTACGATCTATATTAACGTATCTTATATAATATATCTTGTATAATAAAATTACATATACATAAGAAATTAAATAGATCTGTATAATAAAATTACATCTCGTATAATAAAATTTCTAATCCAAAGTACAAAAAAATTAATATATATATACACATATACACGTATGCATTAAAACTCGTCATTTCATTCATACAACTTAACTTAATAATCATTAAATATTGCAATAACAAATTAACAACAACAAATTATCGAAGTGACAAGAGACTTGAAAACAACTCCTCAAAATCAAAGAAAACAAATTTCACTCAAATCCTTTTCTAACAAAGTTGAAAGGAAATAAAACGATCAAAAAAAAAAAAAATAAATAAATAAATAAATAAAAATAAAAAATAAGAATCAACAGAGAAAAAGAAAATAATCATACTTTTTATTATTCTAATCTTTTATTAGAACACGATGTAAAAAAATATCGAGGGACAACCACAAAGTAGATATTCTCACATAAAAATCATAAACCTTTTCTCTCTCTCTCTCTCTTTCTCTCTTTCTCTCTCTCTCTATTTCTCTTGAAAAACATCACCAACAACACCCTCGAACACCAAGTCAAACAGAGAGGGTTAAAATAACAGGAAAGCAACGGATGAACCCTTGTCTTATCGTTCAAACCGCTCGTATCCTTTATACATGCTCGCTCATTGCTATAACGGGTGTACGATAAAAGCGTATACCTCGAAAGACCCTCTCAGAATTTCTCTCGACTATATTTATGCGATAACGTTACGAAATATACATACACACTTACAAACACACATATACACACACACATACACAAACTCGTACTGACTATTCTCCAACCCTCTCTCGTTTATCACAATCCCTTTTTTTTTTCTTTTTTTTTTTAACTTCATCCCTCTCTCTCTCTCTCTGTCTCTCTTTTTCTCTCTTTATGTATCTATCTATCTATCTATCTATCTATATATATATATATATATCTCTCTCTCTCTTTCTCTCTCGTCGATATATAGTTATCTAAAGTTAGCGAACGCGTAGAGGAGACCAAAATTATCCGTCGAAGCTTCATCGTTACCGACGAGAATAATTGCTATACTACAGGTGGACGCTATTCGACAAAGTTAATCCGTTTTAATGAGAGCTCCCAAAGCGACTTCGGACGATTCTGAATCGAGCAAGAAATGATTTTACTGTATGTGTGTGTGTGTGTGTAACGTATACGTTTGTTCTAATTAATAACGGTTATAAATATTATACACGTAGAATATTAGACACCATAAACGTATAATTTTTGCTTTAATAAATCAACGTAGATGACGGAGGCATATGCGTTATTAAAGTAATAGGTATTTTTAATTAATTCAAGTTTTGTTGAGATAAGTATCGATAGATGAAAAAAGAAGAGGATATTAATAAAGTTATAAAATGATAAGGAAATATTGATATGAACGTATTTGATGTATTTTATTGATATTAACGAAGTTGATTTTACTTTATGAGTTGAAATAAGTTAAAACGATCGCGTTATTGATATTAAGATTTTATTGGTGTTTGTTAGTTTAGGAAATTTGTTTTATTAGTTTATGAAATTATTTGTTAATAAATATAATAATATCTGCATTGATATTTTATTAATATATATATATATTATATTATATAATTAGATCTAATGAAAAGTAGTTTTGTCTGCATACAATAAACATACAATTAACTTTGTATTTAAATAAAACTTTTCTTTTTCTCTGTTTTCTTTTATATATATATATATATATATATATATATATATATATATATATATAAATTCTATTTAAACAAAATCTCATATTTCTCTAATTATTTTCAGATAAAAACTTTATTTTGTTAACCGAACATTTCGATGAACCTAATATATTCATTTACTTCACACGTACATACATACATACATTCGCAACATAGAACACGTACACATATAAAAATATCATAATTTAAATTAATTTTCATACTTTCCTATACACACATACAAAAGTACTTAGAATAGCTGTGCCACATACTATCCAATTAAAAACAACGACGGCGAAATCAAAAGTTAATAACAAAAATTAAACGTATATGAACACACACACACATACGCGCGCGCGCACACACATACACACGGAGGATAAAGAAAGAAAGAGAACCACCTACGCACGAACCAACACAAACATATACACACAGAAAAAAGAACATAGAAACGTGTCTCCACAGAACCACAAAAAAAAAATAATTAAAAAAAAAAGAAAAACAAAAACAAAATATACAAAAAAGAAGAACGGAAGGAAGGATATCAAAAAAAAAAAAAAAAAGAAAAAAGAAAACGAAAAAAAAAAAAAGAAAAAAGATGAAGAAAGGAAGAAAAAAAGAAAGAATGAAAGATATTACAAACGTAACTTTTGTCCCAAGATATCGAACGATCGGAAAGATGAAACGAAATCGATTTGAAATCAGGTCGGAGGATAAGAGTAAAAGAGAAGCATGAAAGAAGGAGAAGGAGAGAGGAAGAGAGAGAGAGAGAGAGAGAGAGATGGAAAGGAGTTTAACGGGGGGTGAGTAGATGAGTAGATAGGGTGGTGGGTGGTAATGGTAAGGGGTGGTGACGGCAATGCTGAGCGAACCGCAGCTTCCGTCGCATCGTTCCGTCGCGCCGTTGCGGGAAATCCGGATAAACCCGATTTCCTGCAAACGTTCCACCCTCGGCCACTTCGACACACCCCTTAGCACCCCTTAGCACCCCTTAGCACCCCTTCGAAGGAGTCAGGAGAGCACCGACGAGGACGACTAATATGTAATCCGGTTCCAATATCCTTCTCGATCCCTACAAACGTCGCCTTATAACGTTCGCCTTCGAAATCCATCTGCTACCTTTCCTTGCTTAAGAAAGAGAGAGATAGACATAGAAACAAGTTCTCTAAGTTACACGAGAGAGAGAGAGAGAGAGAGAGATGATAAAAATTTCATCGAGAATATTACAAAATATCTAAATATATTTGAATGAATTATTTTTTTATTTCACGTTTATCTCTTTTTTTTTTTTTTTTTCTTTAATTTTCTTGTTTTCGAAATACACCTGCTACCTTTTCTTACTTAAGGATAGAAAGAGAAAGATAGACATGAAAACAAGTTCTCTAAGTTACACGAGAGAGAGAGAGAGAGAGAGAGAGAGAGAGAGAGAGAGAGAGAGAGAGAGAGAGAGAGTGAGAGAAAAATTTCATCGAGAATAATAAGAAATATCTAAATATATTTGAATGAATTATTTTTTTGATTTCACGTTTATTCTCCTTTCCTTTTCTTTTTTTCTTTCAATTCTTTTTCTCGTAATTTATTAATAACAAATCATCAACGATCGATTTAAAATCGTTCTTTAAGCGTCACACTAGGACCATCCTTTTGTTTCACTTTTTATAACGTATCCCAATAGATCTTGAATCTATTTCATTCGACGTAACAATAGTAATTACGTAAACATAATTAACTATAAATATGTCTACTTTTTTTTTTCAAGTCCTTTCACAGTTTTTCTCTCACTATCACTTATCTTCTTTCTTTCTTTTTTTTTTTTTTTATTTATTTATCAGTACTCGCAGTCTTATCTCCTCGATGCAAAACGATATGACAGTGACTTCGAAGTAAAAAAAAATAAATAAATAAAAAAAGAAAAAAGAAAAAATGGCAGAAACGTTGAACGAACCGTGAAAATTGCTTTTACCGGGCTCGCATTTAAGTGGCAGAATGTACGAATCGAAATTGAATTCTATCGACATACGCCAATGGAAACTTTTCCGATCCTTTGGACGAACTGTTAACTACTTTTCTAAAGGTACACATATGTACGTTTCTAATCGTAAAATCTCCTTTAACCGAAAGCGTTCCTCCTAACTCGGTGCCACCTATACCAATGCAAGAATATTATCGATTAGGTTGTTCGATTTTCAGACATTAACTTTATTTATTATTTCGATTTATTTCAGACGCCATTTTTAAACGATCGTTTAATAAAATATTCTTTAGGATTGTTATTTAATTATTATTATGATTGTTATCATTGTTATTATTAGAGTGTATCAAAAAAGTTTTTTTTTTGTTTTAAATGAAATTTCAACGTACACGTATGTTCATTGTTCAAAGTGGAACGTGTTTATAACAAAATTCTATATCGTTTGATTTGCAGATATTAATTCTATTGAATAATTAATTTATGCATTTTTTAAACAATATATTTGTTAAGAATAATAAATATATTAATTTTTAAACATCGTTTCATTCGATCGAAACATTCCGTATCATTGTCACTTGATGACGATGATTATTATTATTATAATAAAAATCATTTGAAAAACACACGTAAGAAAAATAATTTTCTTTTTCTTTTTTTTTTTTTTTTATGTTAAATTTCTGTATTTTTATTAAACTTCATTTTTCTCTTTATTTCTAGTTCGATCTAATTAATATATAATAATAATATAATAATAATAATTTTTTTTAATATATAATATAATATAATATAATATTTAATAAAATTTTTAATATGTAATATAATAATAATATAATTTTTTTTTATAAATAACGTTCTCGACCTTTCTACATTCGCCAGGCCACGTTTCGCGAGTCTTTTGTTAATAAATTCTAATTCGATCTAATTTCCAGTTTCTAATTAGAATATTAGATATTAATAACATTGTTATATTTATATTTGTTATACATATATATATATTATTATCATACAAATATTATTATTTACATTATCTCGTAAGTTTTGCAAATAAATGCATTCGATCGAATTACAATATTTTAACAAAACGTTACACGCTTTTTCTTTTTTTTTTCTTTTTTCTTTTTTTTCTTTTATATTCTACGACTATATAGAAGAGAAAACGAATCGTGCAATTTGATTTATTTAAAAGAATGACAAAATTGTTATAGAATATATGAAAATATTCTTAATTCGATCGGATTTAATAACGAACAAAAACCTTGATAATTTCATTTGAAACTATTTAATAACGATAAAGAGAAGCTTGCGATAATTTTAATTCGTCGGAATGTTATTTCGTTTTAAAGAACGTGTCTCGATAATTGAAAACGTTGGCTTATCAATCTGCGAGTTAGACGAAGGGGAGAATAAAATACAAAAAATAAAAAAAAAAGGTGAAAGAATAAGAAGTAGAAGAAAAGGAAAAAGAGGAAGACGGGAAAGTGCGAAAATGATGGTCAAGTTATAAAAGTTATATTTCGTGGGGAGTTGTAAAAAAGTTGGAAGGGTTCGTGCTGCGCTGTCACGTTTAAGTAAGGATAACCTTAGTTACCCGCGTTCAGGTTGCACGAGAACTTTACCTGAGAATTCGAAGAGAAAACTAGAAAAAGAAAGTTGTAATAAAAAAATATGTTGCTTATATGCTATTAAACTTGACGGGAGCTAAGTTACAAGTTACGAGCCTACTTTAAGATCACTTCCGCTTTTTTTACTATTTATTATTTTTACTTTTTGTCAAGACATTTCTTAATTGACATTATTCTTAGCTTCCTCTTTAGCTGATTACAAGATCCAATTGAGACGTTTCAAAAAAAAAAAATAAAATAAAATAATAATAATAATAATAATAACAATTACAATAAGAAATAATAAAATAAAAAAAAAGATAAAAGAGGAAATTAACAAAAAAAAAAAAGAAAGAAATTGGATAACAAAAAGTGACGGAAAGTATAGCTTTGATCTATTTAAATTAATTGTATATTAAATAAGCTGTCTGTCTGTCTGTCGGTAAAGTCAATTTCTTCGCTCTTGTTTGTCCTCTTCGATTTCATGTAAGCAGAAAAGAGAGAGAGAAAGAAAGAGAGAGAGAGAGAGAGAGAGATAGATAAATAGATAGATAAAAAGAAAGACGACTCTTGATCCCAACTGATCTGATCTAATCATTCGGTATCACGCGATTCCATTCGCACACTATTCTCTCTTTTCAACCCCCACTCTCTTCTTCACCCCTTTAACCTACCCCTTCACCGTCACTCTTCGTCTCATTTGTAAAACGTTCCATCACTGATACGAAAGGATTGATTCTTCAAAATTATACCCTTAGACTATCTAATCCTCTCCTTCTCTCTTTCAACCCTTTTTTCACCCTTCCACTCTTTTACCACCCTTTCCCCCTTTACTCACGCGTTCATTTATTATCCCTTTAGAGATATACATTTTCAGGAATACCTACCTTTCACCCTTCAGAGACACAAGAATTATTTTCAAGGCTTTTATTTATTTCTCATAGTCATGAAGAGAATTCAACTCTGCATGTCCTATCCCCATAAAAATATAAAACTTCATACATACATCCGCCCCCCCATCCCCCTTTTTTTTTCTTTTATATATTCGTTATAACAATATTCCACGTTTTTCTCCTCTTCGTAAATCTATTTTTATTTAATCCCTTTTTCTTAATTCTTTCTCTTTCGTTTCGTGTTCCTTCTTTTTTTATTATTATCATTTTGTTTTTTTTTTTTTATAAATAACGTTCTCGACCTTTCTAACATTCGCCAGGCCACGTTTCGCGAGTCTTTTGTTAAGAGAAAAAAAATAAATAAATAAATACAAGAAAAAGAAAGGAAAAATAGAAAAGAGAGAAAATATATTAACAACGAAGTAACGAAGAAACAGGAAAAAGAAAAGGAAGAAGAGGAAAGAAGAAGAAGAAGAAAAAGAAATATTCGTTCTTTCGTGCTCGTTATTCGTTCGTTGCAAAAAAAAATTACATTGAAAATTATGCCTCCATCCCCTCCCATCTCTAGACCGTCTGCATTTCAAGCCGATCTATATATATATTATTATAATTTTATCTCTTAAATTCTTATTTACTTCTATTTCTAGAATAGAGTTACTACGTTTCCTTGCTGCTTTCTACATTTTCTTTTTCTCTTTTTCTTTCTCTTCTTTCATTCCCTTCTTATACATTTAAAAAAGTATCCGTTACATTTACACAATTTTCAAGAAAATATCAAATGATCTTATTCCCACTTCCACCCCTTCTTTCCACCCTCATAAAATACATACATCTTCGTCGATCCCGTTTATTTTTATGGAGAAACAGAAAAATGAAGAAACAAAAAACAAAACGAAAAAGAAAAAAAAATCTTGTTTCATTATTTATCTATCTTTCTCTCTCTCTCTCTCTCTAATGAGCCGCAACCTCTGTCCCACTTTTTCCAATCCTTCATTATTTAAACAATCTTTTTTCTTTTTTTTTTTTTAAATTCTTCCTCTGACGAACTGTACAAACTCTGTCCCACTTTTCCACTTGGTCGTTTCTTTCTCTCTTTTTTTATTTTTTAATATTTTTCTTTTCTTCTAATTTTCCTTTTTTCTTCCTTTCTTCTTCTTTTTTTTACTAAATCTTTTTCTCCTCACTTTCCATAGAGAACTGCACATGTCCTACCCCCTCCAGCTACTACGCGTCTCTTCTATTTTCCTTTTTTAATCTTCTTTTTCCTTCTCTCTCTTTCTCTCTCTCTTTTTTTCTTCCTTCTTCGAATAGGAGAAAGAAAAAATGTTTCCCCCGTCTCTCGTGCACCCTTTCACCGTCGCTTTTGTAGTTTCCGTGCTTTGTACTCTCTTTTCTCTCTTGTACAGGATCGGTGAGATTATAAAAATGTCTCCCTGGTTGCATTTTCGTTTCATGTGATTCTCTCTCTCTCTCTCTCTCTCTCTCTCTCTCTCTCTCTCTCTTATTCCCACCCTTTCATTCTTTTTCCATTGGAGCTGGAATCTTTACGAAATTTCGTGAAATCAGATTGTCTCGTTGCGAATAGCCAAGTGGCCAAAAGCTCGCACGATTTTCTGTCCTTCTTTTTCTTTCTTTCTTTTTTTTTCTTTCTCTCTCTCTCTCTCTCTCTCTCTTTCTCTCTGTCTGTCTCTGTCTTTCTTCGTATATGTATGTATTTCTGTCTCTCTTTTTTTCCCTTGAAAGCTCTCGTTGGATACTCTTCATGCCTTTCTTTCGAGTATACTAGAAAAGTTCGAGTTCATAGCTTAGTCTTTTCTAGTAGAAGAAAAAAAAAAAAGAAAAAAATATAGATAAGAAATCTCGGTCCTATCTCGAAGAAAGAAAGAAAGAAACAAACAAACAAACAAACGAGCAAACAAAAATGAAAAAAAAAAAATTGTTATGTACAAGTAAATGAAAAAAGAAAAAAAAAAACGGAAAGAAAGAATCAAACGAACGAGCAAAAGTGAAAAAGATAAAAATAATAATAGATATATAAATAAATAAATAAATAAAAGAAAAAAACGAGAACACATAAAGAAAGAGGAACAGACAAAAGTGTGGTGGAGGGGGGAAACGAAAATAAATGAATGAATAAATTGAAAAAAAAAAAAAGAAAAGAAAAGAAAAAACTGAGAGAAATAAAGAACGAGAGAACGAAAAAGAAAACAAAAAAAAAGGAGAAAAACCGAAGAAAAAGAAAAGCAGGAGATGGTGCACAGTTTGGTATTTTAATTTTTTTCCCGCCAAATTATTATGGTAGGGGATGAGGACGGATTTCATTTTTAATAAAGCGTTTTAATAATTCGTTCCTCATAATCGAGTTCACGACCCCATTTTCACTTCCAACGGGTAAGTCAAGACTGCTGCCATTTTATGCTTCATTTATTAAAGCTTTGCTTTTTGCTTTAATACACCCTTACCCGGTAAAGTAATTACGTTAAGAGACGTTCCCTTGGATCCTGTATACTCGATTTTATTTTTTCATCTTTCAATCAAATATCTCTTCTTTTTCCTCTGTCTTGTTTATTCTTATTTCTTTTATTTTTATTTATTTTTTTTTTCTTTAATATTTTCACACTTTTCGAATAATAATAATGTGTCTTAAATACTTTTGATAGTTTCTTTTCCTTTTTTTTTTATTTATTTTTTTACGTTCGAACAGTACATCAATGAAGATAATATATTTACATAAACATATATATATATATATATTTAATATATATATTAATTTATTTAATAACAAATGAACATATTTCGTGTACACGAATTTCATATAAATAAACGAACAATGTTCATAAATAAAAGTATCATATATTACACATCTATACGTTTCTATTACGAACACATTAAAAAAAATATATATATATATATATGTATAAAACAGTTAGATGCATTTATCCGATTAATTGAATGCATTCGTTGCATTAAACGTGTAAACAACTCTAACGTTCATCATAAGAAGATATATTTTCAAAATAATTGTTGTGTCAACAACAATATAATTCAATTTTCCGAGTGACAAAGCTAGCACGAGTAATATTAATTAACTATTTATTTCGTAGAATCCGATCTCTTCGTTAAATTTCTGAAGTATTCTCTCTTACACGAACAAACACAAAAACAAACCAATCACACAAACAAACACTTAACAAATACACACACCCACACAATACATACATACAAATACATATATTATATATATCTTCATATAAATATATATGCATACATATATATATATATATGTCTATAAATACACATACATAGATACATATATATATATATATATATATACATTCCGACCTAATACTCTACTCAATTGCATCATAAGACAATAAAGAAAATAAGCAGTTACAAATGGAATTGCTTCGTTGTTGAGAGACTGAAAGAGAAGATATAGAAAAAGACAAAGAGACAATGACAGAAAGAGAGAAAGAGAGAGAGAAATGAAAGATAGAAAGAGATAGATAGATAGATAGATAGATAGAGAAAGATAGAGAGAGATAGAAAGATAGAAAGATAGATAGATAGAGAGAGAAAGATATAGAGGGTGTAAGAGCGAGCTAAGAAGTAGGAAGAGGGAGGAATGGAAGGTTGAGTGGGGGTTGTTGGAGCTGTGGGATTCGAGGTTGAACTCGGTAGTGTGAGAGGCCAGCAACTTTGTCGACGAGACGAGAGCGTTCCGCTGAAAGGAAAGGAGCTTTTCCTTGAGAGCAAAGTGTAAATGTACTAAATAGATTTAGGTTTGTGAAAAGGAACGAGGGAAGGTTTCTCACAGGGCGTTTGAGGGGGTAAAAAGGGTGGAAGAGAGGAGAAGGAGATAGGAAACGGAAAGAGAGAGAAAGAGAGAAGAAATCGTTGACGACGAAGTTGAAAAATGTTGGATTAAAATGTTTACTTGGGGAAACTGGTTACGTTGGAAAGATTGAGTAAACTTATTAGGATGGTCCAGTAATGGCGGAAAATGGGATATCGTTTGAAACAACCAATCGGATTCTTAGTACTTCGGGATACTCGTATTCGGTATATTTGATTTTATTTATTTATCGAAATTAATTAACGGAGTTAATATATGTATGGTAAGATATATAGGGAAAAGGAATCTTGTTAAGATTCTTTTTTCTTTTTTTTTTTTTTCTTTTTTTGTTATGGGTATATGTATATGTTCTTTCTTTGGCGGGTATAAAATTTTAGATCGTTCGGTTTTTGTCTTTGGAAAATTATTTTTTGATACTTGAGACTCTTCTTTCTTTCTTTTTTTTTTGTTTGTTCGTTTTTATTTTTTTGGAATCTTTCCTTTCCCTTGAAATATCAGCGAGTAAAATTTTTGATTCCTCGTGAAACTTGATTCTTGCGAGGAGAGAAAATGTTTGTTCTTGTTTAATAAACGTTTCATTGGTTTTAATTTTTTAAATAAAGGAATAACATTTGAATAAAAATTATTCAAGTGATAAAGAGATAATAAACTCTTTCGATAGATTGAATAATTCTATCTTTTGTCATATTTCTTCGAGTCCATTAATTCGTATATTATTTTATATATATATATATATATTTTTACATACACATATATATATATAATATAATATTGTAATTGTCATAATAAATAAAATGATTAATCATAATTTATTAAACGATCGAAAAAATCGTTTTAAAAAGTTGAAGATAATAGCGCTATTATTATCGTTTAAATTAAATATTAAAACTCACGTAAATTGCAGGACGATGTACTTGATAAACGATTATGGATTTAAAACGTTACTTCTTTTCTGATTAGGATACGCTTACCTGAAACAAGGACAAAAGAAATAAATTAGTTGTAATTAGAATTGAAATATGATTTTAACGAAGTAAAAATGCTTCATATGCTTGGGTTAAAGTTCAGAACGAGAGAGAAAAAGAGAGACGGACACAGAGAGAGAGAGAGAGAGAGAAAGAAAAGATTTTCGATATCGAGCATCTTAATGTAAGCTTGCTTCTACTGTTATTACGTTAACGACGTAATCTACTTGCTGAAAATTACAAGCCGTTCGAGATCGTGATCGGTGCTTTCATAACTCTTAATAATAGAGAATTCGTATTAAATCGGTAATATACCGATAAAAGTGAAAGCAATGAAAAGATATTATTATAATTTTATTACATTTTTTCTTCTTCTCTTTTCTTATATATTTTTTTTGTTTCTTGTTTTTTTTTCTTTTCCTCTTTTTTTTTTTTTTTTAGAATATCCTCCGTTCTCGTTTAGATAATCAAATCGTATCAAATATTTTACAATAACTAGACATTCGTAATATATCGTATATATAAATTAAACGTAAACACTTAGAACAATCTTTTAGATATTGTATATTGATTTTGATAATAAATAAATAAAGGAATGTTTAATTTAAGATTAATATTGGATTCGTGTTTCGATGCAAACGGTCCGAATTAACAAATTTGTTTGTAATAAGTATTTTATTATCTTCTCCTCTCTTCTAATTATATAGAATAATTAATAATAATAACAGTAATAATAATAATCGATATTTTATATATATATATATAACATTGATTATTATTTTATCGATAATATAATTTTTCGTAACTTGTATCAATTTTTCACGTCATAAATTAATATAAATTTTATAATACGAACAACAAAAAAAAGAAAGAAAGAAAGAAAGAAAGAAAAAGTTTGTGAAATTATTAAACGAAATTACAAAATTTCAATTGGCACGATTTCGAATCTAATCAAGTCTCCGCATTTGTTCCTAATGTATCTAACATAATACATACATACATACATACATACACACATATACAACACACACATATATATTACAAAATAATAAAATTCATTCTTAATTATCGATCATTTCAAATTCGATGTACTTGGACCAATTCCAATAATTAACCAATCAATCGCCCACAATTAATTACGCAATTAAACTTAACACCAACAAAAAAAGAAAAAAGAAGAAAGAAAAAAAAACAGGAAGAAAAAAGAAAAAAGAAAAACAAAAAAAAAAAAAAGAAAACAAAACTGCGAGCATACTTAAGCTTTCATCTATCCCATCGCCTAATAAAAAACGAACGTAGTGAATCATTATCGTACCTATTCAGTATACACTGAACAAAAACCCCATAAAAAAAAAAAGAAGAACAGAAAAAAAAATGAAGAAAGAGAAAAAAGAATAAAGAAAAGAAAAACACCATTAAAGACACAGAAAGAGAGAGAGAGAGAGAAAAAAAGAGAGACCAAATAAAAAGTCTCATTATCAAAGCTTCCCTTTAACGAACGAACGAAACGAAAGTTGCTCTGATAGCGAAGGGAAAGAGGGAAGCAAAATTTGCAAGGACAGAACAGAAAGAGAAGCGAAAAGCGAACAAAAGAGAGAAAGAGAGAGAATAGCAAGGGAAGTGTGGCAATGGCTGCCACGAGTGCCGTACGATTAAATTGAAATTAGTTGCAGAACTTTTTAATTGCAGATTCGATAACGCTACCCTGTTGGGCTACCAAGAAGGGGTGGTTAAAGGGTGGGAACCGAGATGGTTACAATTTATACGAATCTTCTCTCTCTCTCTCTCTCTCTCTCTCTTTCGCTCTCTTTCTTTCTTTCTCTGTCTTTCTTTTTCTTTCGAGCATTCTACTTCTGTCTCTCTCACACAGTTTACGAATTCAGTGCCCCGGAAGTGCGCTTATTATTATTAAACTAAGACTACGGATTAACTTCTTGCGGCCTTTCTACCTTCTTCTATCCCTTTACTACTCCCGTATCTTTTCCTTAAACTATCTTTCATCTCTCTTTCTCGTTTTATTTCTCTCTTTCTATCTGTCTCTCTCTCTCTCTCTTTCTTTCTATCTCTCTATCTCTCTCTTTCTTTCTGATGCAGCTACAGATAATCTCTGGTAACGACACAAATCCTACGATCGTGAATTATTCAGAGACTGTTTCCGCTACAGTTTCCGTTTAATGTGCTTTTCGAATTTTCACAATTCTACGAGTAATATATATATATATATATATATATATATATATATTTATTTATATATGTATGTATGTATGTATGTATGTATGTATGTATGTATGAATATATATAAATATGTATATTATGAAACCGAGCTATCAACGAATTTTAACGAATTAATCGATCGTTGTGAGAATTTATTAAATTATCAAGGATCGTGTAAGATCGCTTTACGAAGTTTCTTGGAATTTTTGATGAATCGAGACATTTGAAAAAAAAAAAAAGAAAGAATGTTTCATTGGTGAAATTAGAGTAGTTAATTTATAAAATATTAACGTTTCTATTTGATATGACTTTTCAGAGTTAATACTTTCATTCGTATTTCTTTTTAATACGAATTTAATGAAAGTATTAATATAAAATGAAAGTATTGATATAAAAATAATATAATGTAATCGTTTGATGTATCAATATATAAAGATATCGTATTAATATAAAAAGGTATTAAATATATATGTGATATTATTATATACCATATTTTACATTATATTGTAAAAACATTATTATATATTTTTTTTTATGTATCTATACAATATCACTTTTGAAATATTTTACGTTACATTTATAATTACTGTATTGCTCAACAACAATTGCAATGGTAATTCAATCGCGTTGGAAGATACGTAATTTATAAGAAATAAAATTAAATTAAATAAAAAACAAGGACTACAAAATCAAACATATTAAATATATATAATAGAAACATGAAAAAGATATTGATTAACAATAATACTTATCGTACTAATGTCAGATCTAAAATTTTATTAATTAATTAGTATGAATTCAAATGAAATCAAATTAATCGAATTCCTCGAACGTTTCTTTCTTCGTTGATATATTTGAAAGCTCAGAATTAATCCATGATTTAACTTTTAATAAAAAATTGTTATTTGAGATGGGAGGATAGATTAAAATTTCTACAATGTTCAAGATTAACAATTCTAATCTGTCTATTTATCTATTGCACTTAAAGATCTCGCTCTTAAAACGTTTTGGTTGACATTTATCGAATCGTATGTATATATATATACATATATATTATTAATCTGCTACGATAAGTAAATCGATTAATAAATAAAATTAATAAATCTTGAGCGATATCATTTCTTTCTCATAAATTATTCGAATTACCAACTATTTATCTATTCAGGGAATATCTTATGGTCTTAAAAAATCACGGATATTCTCTTGTAATTTTTTTTCTTTTTACCAATCGCTTTAGTTTTATCTTTCTTTCCTTTTTTCGTATTTTCGTTTTCCTTTTTTTTTTTTTTTATCAAATAAAATATAAAATTTGTTTATCTATCGACGACAGTTCCAAAACTGTGTTACAACGTCGGATTATTTTTTTCCCGCCTTTTCTTTTTTTTTTAACAATTCTAAATAAATTTTTCCAACTTTTTCTGTGTTATTTCGAAGGAAGGCTTTAAAAATATAAAAAGGGATTTTTTTTCCGAACCTCGACGAAAAGCAAATACGAATCTCTGTAGTTTCATATAGTAAAAAAAAAAAGAAAAGAAAGATGAACAAAAGAAGAAAAGAAAAGAAAGAAAACAAAACGAAAAAATTAACCTTTAAAAAGTAAAAAAAAAAAAAGAAGAAAAAACACCTTGACCTCGAACAAATCGCATCTATTAAACAGTGAAAGCAACGAAACGCAATAACATTCTATGAGATTGATTAGAAATCTATTAAGAAATAAAAAATCATATTATCCACTTTAACAAGACAGAGTTCTAACGTAGGATCGTTGATCGATAAATTTTAAATGGATCGAGTACGATTTTTATTATTGATTCGTCACTTTCTTTTTTTCTTTCTTTCTTTTTAACATAATTGCATCATGATAGTTATTACAAACGAGAAGGGATGACGTAAAGATTTTAAACCTAGGATCAATGATCGATGAGTTTTAAATGGATCGAGTACGATTTTTTTTTATTGATTCGTCACTTTCTTTTTTTCTTTCTTTCTTTTTAACATAATTGCATCATGATAGTTATTACAAACGAGAAGGGATGACGTAAAGATTTTAAACCTAGGATCAATGATCGATGAGTTTTAAATGGATCGAGTACGATTTTTTTTATTGATTCGTCACTTTCTTTTTTTCTTTCTTTCTTTTTAACATAATTGCATCATGATAGTTATTACAAACGAGAAGGGATGACGTAAAGATTTTAAACCTAGGATCAATGATCGATGAGTTTTAAATGGATCGAGTACGATTTTTTTTATTGATTCGTCACTTTCTTTTTTTCTTTCTTTCTTTTTAACATAATTGCATCATGATAGTTATTACAAACGGGAAGGGATGACGTAAAGATTTTAAATCTAGGATCAATGATCGATGAGTTTTATATGGATCGAGTACGATTTTTTTTTATTGATTCGTCACTTTCTTTTTTTCTTTCTTTCTTTTTAACATAATTGCATCATGATAGTTATTACAAACGGGAAGGGATGAGATAACGATTTTAAACGTATTTAGAAAGGAATAAAGTGGATTCGGAAGTAAAAGGGTCGAGAAGCCGATTTCAAGAATGTCTTTTTGAGTGGCAATATGGCGGATGCGTGCACGCTGCAAACGAAAAAGTAAGAAGCACCCTTGGGTCGTTAGGATGACAGTCGAAAAAGGTTTCTCTCTCTCTCTCTCTCTCTCTTTCATCATCCTTTGCGGTGCCGATCTCGAGGGACTAACCGAAGATGCTTCTCTCTTTGCGTGCGTTTGCTGCTCGACGTGATCGGCAAACGAAATCTCTCGGAAGAGGACGATGTGACATGGAAGTAAATCGATCGAATATTATTCGAACGAATTTGTTCGCTTGGAAAAGTGTAACTTCGATTAAATCCTTCTACGTAGATCGGATTTTCTCCAAGAGAAAAAAAACAGGAAGAGGAACAGGAATTGCGAACGTCGACATTTAATTTTAATTTTAATTTTAATTTTAATTATAATTATAATTTTAATTTTAATTCTCATTCGATTTCGATTTAATTCTGATTTCATTTTTATTTTATCACTTTCCTGATCAATAATAAACGAATATTGAAAGAAGGCTGGGGCTAAAGTAGATAAATAAAGTTATCGGATAATTGATTTTTTGTCGTGTTTCTTCTAATCGTATTATCTAGCGATTGTTTGATTGTTTTCGTTGAAATGATTCAGTGCAATTGAACGGAATGAAAAATTTTATTTATCGTTACGCGTCCTGTATGTATTATTCTTTAAATAAAATTCGAATCTTTTTTCAGATTCTTTTTTTTTTTTTTCTTGTACTTTATATTAGAAAAAGAAACTTAAGAAATTAAACGATTGATGTGATTTACCGTAATAAGAGAAATGATCGATCGATTGAGGAATAAAATTCAATATATGTACATAGACAAATATATGCTTACTATTGTACTTCTCCTACGTTATATGTACGAAACAAAAAAAAAAAAAAAGAACAAAACAAAACAAAAAGAAAAACTCATTATTTCGAGAGAAAAGACACTTGTTCAATTTTTTCTCCATAAAAAGAGAGAACAATTTACGTAAATTTCAACCGTGAATATAAAATTAAGTAGTGCATCGTCGAAACATTGTAATTGTAAGTTAAGAATGAATACTACAAACTATCATGATTATACTAGAGCTTTATTCTTTTCTCTCTCTCTCTCTCTCTCTCTCTCTCTCTCTACAGACATACACACACATATATATATGTCTATACTTTTCTCTCTTTCTCTCTTTTTATTTCTTTAAACTTATCTCTATATTCTTTCTTTATATATTTTTTCTTGATCTCTCTCTTTATATTCTTGTTCATTTTTTTCTCTTTTTATAATCTTTCTTTCTCTCTCTCTTTCTTACTCTCATTTTACGTAATTTTGTTTTTTTTTCATTCATTCATTCTTTGTATTCTCTTTCTCTCTCTTTCTCTCTCTTTCTCTCTCTTTTTCTCTCTTTCTATACACACACACACACACACACACACACACACACACAGTATATATATATATATATTATTTACATTATATTTATCTATACCTTTCTCTCTCTTCTTATTTATTTAGATTTCTCTTTATATTCTTTCTCTATCTTCTTCTTTATATTCTTTTCTCTTTCTCTCTTTCTATAATCTTCCTCTCTCTTTCTCTCTCATTTACGTATTCTTTCTTTCTCACTCAATCCTTGTATTCTTCCTCCTCTCTTTCTCTCTCTTACTCGCTCTCTTTATATTCTTTTTCTCTTTTTTATATTCTTCCTCTCTTTCTCAATTTTTTTTTTTTTTTGTATTTTTCTCTTTCAGCAGTTCGCTGACCCAAGCCAACTCAAAATCCGTCCTCGAAGGAAAAGTTTTCAACTTCTTCGTAGGTTGAAGGAGAACGTAAAAGAAGCAAACGCGTACTGCTGTTCATCGTGATAAAAAGCCGCACGCATAAAGCCACCCTCGTAAAACGCGGCTGCGCTCCTAAATTTCGTTAGATCGCGGAAAATTGTTCACAAGGGAAATACCTTCGAGGAGGATACTTCTCTCTCTCTCTCTCTCTCTCTCTCTCTCTCTCTCTCTCTCTTTCTCTCTCCTTCTCTATCTCTCTTTCGTTGAACTATGACTTCCGAATATCACGAATGTTACTCTCACACACGAACTAGTCGAAATGTCTTCTCGATTGATTCTTTATCGTTGTTGTTTTTGTTGTCCTTGTTGTTGTTGCTATTGTCAATGTTATTGTTATTGTTATTGTTGTTGCTTTCTCTCTCTCTCTCTCTTTTAACTCTTTCGAATATTACCTTCTCCCTTTTTCACTACTTTTCTTTTATTTTCTAACTATTAGTACTTTCGAATATTACTATAATTAGCTTCTCCATTCTTCTCTCTTTCTATTTCTTTTTCTCCTTTTTTTTTTTATTCATTTTTTAAATCGTTAATTTCGGCCATTACGATGATGAAAGTGGATACGTTGAAAAATTGTTAGCGATCATTAATTATTTTCTACTGTAATTTCTACGATTTTGTATGTTTAAAAAAAAAGAAGAAAAAAAATGAGAGAGAGAAAGAGAGAAAAGGCAATTATAATTTAAAAATGATAATATGGATGTATGATTTATAATTAGGTCATTTTTATTATGATTGCCTTAATAAAGTCATTAAAAAATTAACGTTCTCATTTATTCTTGTTCTTATTTATCGTTTGTTTTACATTCGATCATTGTAAACAAATAAAGCGAGTAAATAATAAACGGTAAATAGAACGAGTAAAATAATAAACAAATAAAAAGGAAGCAAACAAACAATATCAAAAAGAAGTATAAATATTCATAACTACTGTCAATTTCGTAGCAACTGATTCGAATTACGAAAGTGATCTAAATGATAAGATTAGAAAGAAATTGATACTATCATTTATCTCGTTTATAAATCTCGATTTATATACGTCCTATAAAAAAAAACAATACAATAAAATCGAAATATCTGATAAGTAATTGATAACTTGTCGATCTATCGCATCGATTCGAGTTATATGTATAATAAAAAAAAAAAAAGAAAAATTAAAAGAAAAAACGGAAAGAGAAAAAGAAAAATTAAAACAAAAAAAAAAAACAGAAGAAAGAAATAATATTTGACGATAAAAATCTTATTACTCGGACCATTTCGATGTACATTTTCGTATTTAAAAAAAAAAAAAAAAAAAGAGAGACACGTTCAAACATCGCGTTATTAACGTTAACGATGTTTACAAAAAGAAATCATTTCTCTTAAAGTCAGAAAAGAAGAACGAAGGAAACAGACGGAGAAAGAGAGAGAAAGAAAGAGAGAGAGAGAGAGAGGGAAGAAAAAGAAAAGAAAAGGAAAAAAAAAAAGAAAAATAGAAGAAAAAAAAAAGATCAAATTCAAGAGAGCTTTAAATCGGCGAACGAGAGAGTTTCAGCTTCGAATGGTAGGAAAAATAAATTGCAGACCATTTAGAGGGGATGAAAGAAGGGTTAGAGAGGGTAAGAGGAGGGGAAGGAAGAGGATAGAGTGGGGTAGGGCTATGGGACCAGTGGAAATGGGTGTGTAGGGACAGAAAGCTGCCCCTTGATCCGTCGATCGGTTAGGAAACTCGTGGCTAGTGCCAGTCGAGTATTTATTTAGGGCTCGAGTGTTTATCCAGCTTTGAAATGGACGTTTTCGAAGAGAGAGAGAGAGAGAGAGAGAGAGAGAGAGAGAGAAATAGATAGATAAAGATAAAGAGAGAGAGAGAGAGAGAGAGAGAGAGAGAAGAGGATTAGAATGCAGAGGCTGCAGTCTAAGAAAGGCCGACGAGAGGAAACAGATAAGTGGATTGATTCCATCGAACTTTAGGTTCGAGAGATGCTCGTATGCTTGAGAATGAGAAAGAAAGAGAGAGAGAGACATTTCGGGAGAATGAGAGAGAGAGAGAGAGAGAAATTCTTTTCCTTTTTGCATATTTGTAATAAGAAACGATTTTAGATTTTCGTCGATCTATCGTTTGATAATAATGAAAGATTTTTTGTTATTTTTTATTATTATTTTTTGGTTTTCTTTTTTTTTTTTTCTTATTTTTGCTTAGGACATAAAAAACGATAATGATAAGAAGAAAAAGGATATGATCATCTTCGAATAAAAACTTTCTTCTTCTTCTTTTTAAATCGTTTTCTTTTTGTTTTTCTTTTTTTACTTACGATGTAAATAAGAAGGAAGAAGGAATAGTATAGAATCATTTTGGAATTGATATTGTATATTTGAGGATTATGCGATATATACTGCGAATTGAGATTGTTTCTTTTGAATTGAATTTTTTAATATGATAAATTATTAATATCTTGTATTTGATATCGTTGTTAATATCTTATATTATATTTTCAATATCACACGTACATATACATATATAGTTATATGTATATTATATACGTATATATGTATGTATTAAAAAAAAAAAAATGTTTAAAATTTTTGTTATAATCGATGCAACGATACCAGGACAAACAGACATATTACTAGTTTTCTTTCTTTATATATCTTACTCTTACTCTTTTTCTTATTGATCCATTCTACTCATCAATTCTCTGTTAACTCCCTTTCATTCTTATTTGCATGTATAAATAACCCCAGTATTCTTCCTAATACATTTATCTCTTATTATCTCTTTCTCTCTCTCTCTCTCTCTCTTCAATCTTTCACATAGATACATACACACACTATATATATATATATATATATATATATATATATATATATATACATACATACATATACTTAATAATCTCCTAGCTGTGTAAGCAAATTCGTTCTCTTATCAGTCGATCTTTCCGCTAATAATTACTCGAATACTTATAGAAAAGAGAAAAAGAAGAAAAAGAAGAGGAAGATAGAGAAAGAGAGATAGACAGAGAGAAAGAAATAAAGAGAGATCGAATGAACAAACCATCCAACCACCCAACCAACCAACCAACCAACCAACCAACCAACCAACCAACCAACCAACCAACCAACCAACTAAACCAACCAACCAAACCAGCAGCTTTTTCCGTTTATTAAGCCAAAGCTACCCAACAAAAATCCTCTTTTGCCGTAGGGTATAGATATATGTACGAATAAAAGAAAGAGAAACAGAGAAAGAGAAAGAAAGACAGAAAGAAAGAGAGAGAGAGAGAGAGAGACAAGAAAGGAGTAAAATAGGATATCGGATGGTAGGATCGTGTGTCGTTGGGAGACTCTAACGCGCACGTGCGAGCACCGTACAAAACTGCGGTGATAGCGGCAAAACCGTAAGTAGCCATAAATTTTCAACGGTTAATATACCAACGGCATTGTACCAATGTTGTACCACATTGTGTACCACCCTTTCTACCTTTCTAATTTTATCCTCTTCTCTCTTTCTCTCTCTCTCTCTCTCTCTCTCTCTCTCTCACACACTCCCTCTATTTTCCCCTCACTTTTTCTTTTTGCTAACACATATTCTTTATTCTTCTCTATTTACACGTTTTCTTGCTCTCTCTCTCTCTTTCTTGCTCTCTCTCTCTCTCTCTCTCTCTTTCTTTTTATCTCTCTCTTTCTCTCTCACATATATAGATACGTTAATACATACATATACGAATCGTTTCTCTTTCTATTTCACATGTTTGCATTTTCTTTCTCTATCACACGAATTGTTTGTCTTTATCCATCTATAAAAGTTCATTATCATTTTTTGTCGTAAAAATTGTTTATTTATCTTTCTATCTCTTTATCTCTCTTTCTCTCTCTCTCTCTCTTTCTATTCCTTTATAGGATATTCTTTATCTTACATTTTCATTACAAATTCTTTCTTTTTACTCTTGAACATCTCTCTTTCTCTTTTCCCAGCTCAAACGAATCGTTTGTCTTTCTCTTTAATATATGTTTTATGACTTTTACTCTTTCTTTATCTCTCTTTCTCTCACTCGTATTCTTTCTCTTTCTTTCACCCACATATTTCTCCTTCTCTCTCTCTCTCTTTCTCTCTTTCATACACACTCATATACACACATGTTCATTATCGTTTTCTTTGATGCAAATTCTTCATCCTTCTTTATTTTACATACTCTTTGATTTTTTTCCTTCTCTCTCTCTCTCTCTCTCTCTCTCTCACACGCACATGAATTGTTTATTTCTTTGTCTCATGTTTGTTTACCATCTTTCTCTCTCATGCAAATTCTTAACTTTTTTTTTTTATATTGCACATATGTTCTTTGACTCTCTCTCTCTCTCTTTCTTTCTTTCTCTCTGTCTTTCTTTTGATCATACAAATCCTTCTTCTTTCTCTTTCGCACATGTTCATTAACTTACACTATTATACATATTCTTTCCCCCTCTATCTAATACCTCTATTCATTTTCTTTCTTTTTAAATTTTAACACAAATTGTTCATCTTTATCTCTCACACATGTTCATATCCTTTTTTTTTTTTTTAATTAATCGTTTGTCTTTCTCATTTACGTATCTTCTTTGATTCCCTCTCTCTCTCTCTCTCTCTCTCACACACACACACACACACACATACATACATACATACAATTATTCCTTTTCATAAAATTCTACCACTTATATTTTTCTTCTTTCATAATAAATCTTTCTTTCTCTCTCTTACACATACATATACTTCCTCTTTCTCTCTCAAACAAATTATTTGTCTCTTCCCCCACTCTCTTTCTCTCTATCTTCTTTTTTATTCTCCTTTAAACAAATTTTCTCTCTCTCTCTCTCTCTCTCTCTCTCTCTCTCTCTCTCTCTCACTTTCTCATATCACAATTTGTTTCTTTTTATCTAACATAAATTTCTTTGTTTTTCTCTGTCATACACGCATTCTTTCTATTTAATGAAAAATCTTTTCTCTCTCCTTCTCTTTCTCTCTCTCTCTCTCTCTCTCTCTCATACATTAGATTTCTACTAGAATCGCATAGTACAATCCCCAAAAGTAGTAACATGTCTAATACAACACAGCAGTTACTAGGGTGTTAAAAGAGAATAGCGGGGGGTTGAAAAGGAACAGCAGAAGGACCGACGAAGAAAGGGTGGACACAGAAGGGTAGTTCTGTTATTTCGACGCCCGAATTAAATTTCCCCGTCGACACGGGCAAACCGCACCGACCGAATGGCTACCCATACTTACAAGCTCGATAAACCGTATGGAGAAGAACACTGGTCACCTACTACCTACCATTTCTATGTATGCTTTTACACACACACACACACACATGAATATATATATACATATACATTGAATTCTGTGATACGTGTGTCTCATGAGTGACGTAACGAGACCTCAGTCGCTCCTTCAATTTTACTCTTGGCAAACCTTGAGAATTTCTTCCCTTCGACATGATTTCCTTCCTTGATTAAGTTCGTAAAGAAAGACTAGAGAAGAAAAAAAAATGAAAGAAAGAAAGAAACGAAAAAAAAAGAAAAAGAGGAAGAGAAATCCGTTCTCTCTGTGTGTATGGGTGTATGGGATTCTTTTTTATTCCTATATTTTTTTTTCTTTCTTTTTTTTTCTTTTTTACTTTTGTTTTGCTCGACAAGCAAAGTTATATCTTTTATTCGTGCTCGTTCGAAATAAATTCTACGAATACTTCCAACACTCTCTCCTCTTTCGGAAACGAAAAAAATAAATAAATAAATAAATAAATAAATTCAAAAAAAAAAAAGAGAAAGATTAAATCTAAATTAATTTAAATTATTTATATGAAGAAGAAGAAGGTGAGGGACAAAATTTTGTTTAACGAGAATTCGTTCGTTCGTTCGTGTATGAATAGCTTGTTTTTTTTTTTATTCTTCTTTTTTATTTTTGATTTATTTGACAGATAAAATTAGACCTTCTCTTTTTCTTCGTGTTTATTTGAGATCAATCATGTCGGGATAAATTGTTTTCGTTATTTATATGAAGAAAAAGGGACGAATATTGATTGATACGATTGTAATTATTTTAGACGTTTATTGTTATTTAATTTCAAGTAAAAAGGATGTGAATATTTTTAATCGATTGACTTGCTCATCGTTCGATTGAATTATTTAAAATTAAAACGGATCAAAATGTCAATGCGTTTTAGGACGTAACAAATAATGATGATTAATCTATCGACACGATTTTACCTTTGTAATGTCTTTTTTTTTCCCTTTCTTTCTTTCTTTATATATATACTTACTTCGGAGGATGCACTGTTATTTAATTATTATTAAAAATATTAAAAATATTTCGACAACGAATTCTTCCGAGAAAATCGTTTGCAATTTACTTGAAATTTGTTAAGATTAATTAATTATCATCGAGATAAATATCATGATAGAAAAAAGAAAAAAGGAAAGAGAACGATGAGCGACTCGTCGAATTTTATATATAGATAATTATAATAAATCATTGCTCGAAATTATTTTGATTAATGATTGATCCCGTTGAAATAATATTTCAATAAAATCGTCTTTTTTTTTTTTTTTTTTTTTAGAAATTTTACACGAAGATATTGGCCAAAGAAGGATTTATTTTTGAGTAATTATTGAAATTGATCAAAATCGTGAAAAATATACGGACAATGTGTAAACACAATGACAAACAATGTATTTCGTGTTGTTCATAAATAATTATTTATGAAAGCGGTCTTAATAAACGTGGAAAAGAAAATAGATAGGTTATGAATAAAGTCTCTTGTGTCTTTCATACATAAATGATCAAAGCAATCCATCGAGATCATAGGAAGGAAAGAAAGCAAAACAAAAAACAAAAAAAGAAAGAAAAAGTAAAGAAAACGAACAGAATATATGTATAATATATGCAAAAAGAAAACAAAGAGTAGAAGTAAGAAAAAAAAACGAAATAATTTTTACAAATAAATATAACAAGTGATTATATATAGAATAATAAATTTTAAAGATACATTTTGAACAAAATGTAGTTTTCTTAACAATATTTAAAAAAAAAATATCCTTAAATAATGTTATATTTTTTAAACACATATGATCTATGAAGTGTTGAATAATTGCAGATATATATTACATAAATAATAATATGCAATATTTATTTAATTATAATATTGATAATATTTTTTCAAGATAAATAAATGATAATCGAAATTGTTCACGTGAAAATCATGTGAAAAAGAAAATCTATTTTTGTCTCTTATTGTAACAAATGAAATAATAATTGACATATAAACATATAATTATATATTATATAAATTACACATATATCACCTAAGTAATAATATACAATATTTACTGATAATACTGAATATGTTTTCAAGATAAATAAATAATAATCAAAACTGTTCGTGAAAATCGTGTCAAAAAGAGAAGAAAAAAGAAAAAAAAAATAAATAAATTTCGTGTCTTACCGTAACATACGAACTGACCGTTAAGAGAGATCGAAATGTTCGCCTTCAAAAAAAAATAAAAAAATAAAAAAAAAAATAAAAAAAAAAGAAACAAAAAGAATCAAAGAAACAAACAAGTAAAACGCGAAAAAGAAAAAGGAAAAGAAAAAGATACTTTCGTGTCCGCGTTAAAGAAAAAAAAAATAAATAAAATATAAAAAAAAGAACAAGGTACAAGAAAAAAAAGAAAAAAAAAGAAACAAAAGGAATCAAAGAAACAAACAAGTAAAACGCGAAAAAGAAAAAGGAAAAGAAAAAGATACTTTCGTGTCCGCGTTAAAGAAAAAAAAATTAATAAAATATAAAAAAAAAAAAACAAGGTACAAGAAAAAAAAGAAAAAAAAAAGAAACAAAAAGAATCAAAGAAACAAACAAGTAAAACGCGAAAAAGAAAAAGAAAAAGAAAAAGATACTTTCGTGTCCGCGTTAAAGAAAAAAAAATAAATAAAATATAAAAAAAAAAAAACAAGGTACGAAAAAGAAAAGAAAAAAAGAGAGAGAGAGAGGGAGAGAAAGAAGAAAAGAAGAAAAGAAGAAAAGATGAAAAAAAATCATAAGAAAATAGATTTCAATACGAACCACGCCCGAACAGTTAATTCAAAATTAAACGTGGCAACGTCGCCTTCCGATAAAGGTACCGCGCATGGGGTGGATAGGTGGTCGGTTCGTAGGGGGTGGGTATACTCTCGCAAAGGGGGATGGCAATTTAATAAACGCATGCTTATAGCTCTAACTCGACACTACGACTCGTCTCTACCGTCTGACCTCAAATCCCAGAGAGGCGTTCGAGTCTCACGGGAATTCCTGTAGGAATCACTTTCTAATCCTGGATATAATCTCTGATTCCTTGAGGAACCAGTAAAGGAGACCTTCTAATCCTACCTACATATCTAACCTCTTTCTAACGTTTGAAACGTACTACGTACACTGTGAAGTGAACACCGTCATCAAAGAGTAAGATGAAATTAAAAAATAAAAGAAAAAAAAAAAATGATGTGTTTATCATTCAAATTCAAATTATTTTTTATTTATTTATTATATATATATATAATTATTTGTAATATAATTATTATACGTATATACATATGTAATTAATTGATTGACGATTAAAATTGATAATTAGTAAGATTTGACGATTCGTTAGTTTCTTAGGATTTTTATTTTTTTTTTATCTTTCTTTTTCTTTCTTTTTTTATTCGATATGTTTCTGAAGTAATTTGATGATGAATTATTAGCTGTTATTATTATTATTATTATTTTAATGAAATTCTAAATATTTTTATATCGTAATATAAAGCAAATCGAAATGACTGAACGAACGAACAATGAATATTCATTTAATAATATATATAGAAAAAAACAAAAAACAATGTATATAGACTATCAATTTCTTTAGATTAATTTAAGAAAAAAAAAAAAAAAGAAAGAAAGAAAAAGGAACGAAAAAATTATTTATTATCTCCATTAAAATTATAATTAAAACAATGTACTCTATTAATATATAATATAAATTATTAGAACGAACAATACGATAATCGTCGAACAATCGTCAAAGAAAATTAACTAAAATTAATTTTCATTGATTAAATAATAAAATTTTATTATCTTCGCGTTAATTTATCCTTCCTCTATTCGTTCCTTCGTATCTCGATATGTAATTAACATTTTTAATTTATTTTAATAATATTGATTAACTAATATTATCATCGGATATCAATATTCATATCGTTTGTTAATGTTATAAATATTAATAAAAAATATTTGTATACTTTTCGTGCATGATTATTTGTACGAATAATGTTATTATTTTTTGTTGTCTCTTCGGAAAATTCAATTTTATCAAGAAAGAAAATAATTATCAAGAAGAAGGAGAAGAAGAAAAAGAAGATATTTGATTATAAAAAGAAGAAGAAACAAGAAAGGAGTCTCGCATAGAACGATTTAGTCGTCTCATAGTCAGTCGTTAGCTCTCCTAGAGAGAAACTTTTGTATAAACGGGAGACGATAAAATAATAACGCCATCCAAAGTTTTCAGCTGACTTTGAGATAGAGCAAGAGACCCTTATGGAAGAGTGCTACGTTAATTTCAAGGGTAATCAAATATTCACAAGTTCTTGCAAAATGTCATCTTCCTTTTTTCTTCTTCTTCTTCTTCTTCTTCTTCTATATTTTTTTATCTTCTTCGACGTGGGTTAAAAGATGATAAAGTTTATACGTAACGGTAATAAAAGATTTTTCACAATGATTAAAGTGTTATTGATCTTTTAATCGACGTTTTTAATTAACGATGTCAAGTTCCCCATAAAAAAAAAGGTTACGATAAAGATGAAAAACAAAACAAAAAAAAATCGACGCTCCATGAAAATCAATCGTATCGATAATTAATCGTATCGATTTGATTGATCGTTTCGTTTTATTTATATTGAATTAATTTGAATTTTAATGAAAGGTACTCTCGAACGCTCGGAGAAAACTTTCAGAAATATTGTTATGAAATATTTTGAAGAATTGATGTTAATAAATTTTATGAAAAGGAGTTAAGAGTTAATATTGAGTTGCTCTTCTTTCTTTCTCTCTCTCTTTTCTTTTTTATTATTATTATTATTATTATTAAATAAAAACACTTTAACGTTACCAAGTTTACGACAAGAGTTATCGCGAACGTTAAAAAATATTTTTACCACGATTCTCTCTCTTTTTTGTTAATTTCAAAATTTTACGAATACATTTACTAGTCTTGTTCTTTTTTTTTTCTTTTTTTAAAGAAAAAAATCAGACTTCCTTTGACATTTATTTAAAAAAAAAAGGAAAAATTAATAATAATTATTATTATTATTATTATTATCGTTCGATAAAAATTTACATATATTACTTTTATAATATTTAAAAAGAATTATGTATATTAGGTTGTTATATTAACTTAGAGTGTTAATTAAATAAATTAGGATAATGTAATTGAAAGTATGTAAAGTATGTAAATTAGTAAAAGACTGACATAAAGTGGACAGAGAGAACGAGAGAGAGAGAGAGAGAGAGAGAGAGAGAGAGAGAGAGAGAGAGAGAGAGAGAGAGAGAGAGAGAGAGAGAAGGAAAAGAAAGAAGGTAAAAGAGTTTATGTGCATTTTGAAATACACATAAAAATAGTAATATTAATATAATAAAGTAGTATAAGACAGAATATTTTAAATAGCAGAAAAATGGAAGGTAGAATAAAAGAGGAAAAATGTTATAACGAAGTTCTTGGAATTCTAAACGAAAATTAATAATACATATTACACAGAATGTTCGTATTATTACAATCCAAAGTTTTCTACATAAATGAATAATATTTAAAAAGAAAAAAAAAAGAAAGAAGAAAACAATTAGAAGAGAGAGAGAGAGAGAGAGAGAGAGAGAGAGAGAGAGAGAGAGAGAGAATCGTTCGAGATCATAAAAAAAAAAGAAAATAAATAAATCACTGATAAACTGTTTCATGTTTTTTGTATTTAAATAATTATAAAAATTCGTATTGATGTTAGGAAAAAGGAAAAGAAAATAAAAGAAAAATTAAAGGATTATAAATAAAATATTTCATGTTTTTTATAGATAAATAAAAGTAAAAATTCTTATTGAGTTTATAAAAAGGGAAAAGAAAATAAAGGAAAAATTGAAGAATTATAAATAAAATATTTTTATTTTCTTTGTTTTTTTTGTATCATAAATAATCGTAAAAATTCATTGAAATCATCGGAAAATATAGAAAAGAAAAAAATTAATATATAATAATGCGTGATATATTATTTGTTTCGTTCATAAATGCATTGGATAACACAAAAAAGAAAAAAAGAAAAATTAGGAAGAGAGAAAACTATTGTACTATTTTGTACGATCAATATAAATCGTATGAACTAACATCGAACATTTTTAACGAAACTTTTCAAAATGGAAATAAACTTCTGAAACTTTTCCAAGTCTTTCTCTTTTTCTTTTTTTTTTTTCTTTTTTAAATAAAAGAGAAGAAAATTTTACTATTTTCTATGACGAATACGAATTCTACGATGTATTTATGAGTCTTCGAAATTTTTAACAGGTTTCTCAAAATGTAACTGATCTTAATTATTTAAAACTATTTTCTCTTTCTCTCTCTCTTTTTTTATTTTTTTATTTTTTTATTATTTTTTTTTTTAATAGAACAATAAAAAAGAATTTCATTATTCTTTACGACGTAAGTAAAATAAATTCTAATAAATTTTCAAAATCGTCCAAATATATTTTACAAGATGAAGCTGACCTTAATGTACCTGAATAATTTTTATTCCACGCAAACACAAACAAAAAAAAAACAAGAAACGAAAAACGAAACAAAAGAAAAAGAAATATAGAATAAAAAGCAATGACGTAACCTTAACTAAAGCAGAAATAAAAAAAATAAAAAAAAAACAAAAAATCTATTTAACATAATTACAATGAATTTATAATCAATAATTCTAATATCTTACAAAGTTTGACAAAACTTTTATCTCTCGCATCATTCTCAACCATCAATTTCAAATAACGAAAACAATTATAACTAATGCAACGAAGACTTGGAAGAGAAAAAAGGAACGAAAAAAAAAACAAAAAAGAAAGAAAGAATAGAGAAAGAAAAAGAAGAAGAAGAAGAAGAAGAAAAGGAAAAGAAGAGAAAAAAGAAACGAAAATTCCTAATCATATTTTCAATTTAATATCCAATCGATATTCAAGTCCTTATTATAAAGCGAAAATTCACTATTATCCAAAATCAAGACCGTAGCAAACGGACAAAAGATTGACGTAAAATCGGTTGCTTGTAATTGGAATATTGAAACGATAGAAAGAGAGAGAGAGAGAGAGAGAGAGAGAGAAAGAGAGAAAGGGAGAAAGAAAGAGAGAGAGAGAGAAAGAAAGAGAGAGAGACAGAGAGAAAGACAGAAAGAAAGAGAGAAAGAAAGAAAGAAAAAGGGAGAGAGAGAGAAAGACAGATAGAAAGAAAGAGAGAGAGAGAGAAAGACAGATAGAAAAAGAGAGAGAGAGAGAGAGAGAGAGAGAGAGAAAGGGAGAGAGAGAAAGACAGATAGAAAGAGAGAGAGAAAGACAGATAGAAAAAAAGAGAGAGAGAGAGAGAAAGAGAGAAAAAGGGAGAGAGAGAGAGAGAACAGGGGAGAGAGAGAAAGACAGATAGAAAGAAAGAAAGAGAGAGAGAGAGAGAGAAGGGAAAGGAATAGAGAATAATAGAGAAGAAAGTACAAACGAGAAAGAAAGAGAAAGAGAGAGAAGAGAGAGAGAGAGAATATAAAGTAGTGGTTGGTATTGGTATTGTGTGAACGAAAGAAAATTCTTCGAACTTTGCAAAACGCATTCTTCGGGAAGATTAAGCAGAAGAACTTGAGGGTATATCAGAATCGAGGGTTTAAAGAGAAATATGAAAAGAGAAATAAAAAGAGAAAGATAGAAAGATAGTAAAATACACAGGCAAACGCAAATCACATATTTATTTATGTATATACGTAGATATATATATATATATATATATATATATATATATATCTACATATATATTTATATATGCATGTACGTATATATGTACGTACCTGTATATATATATATATTTGTTTATGTATAATATATATATATACATCTATGAATCTATATATGTACGTATCTGTATATGTATTTACGTATATATCTATCTATGTATATATAATATACATACTATGTAAGATTATGTGTATATATATATATATATATATATATATACGTAAGTGTTACATATGTACGTACGTATATACATATCTATACAAGTATTATATATATACCCATATAGAAAGAGAAAGAAAAAGAAAGAAAGAGAAAGAAAAAGAGAGAGAGAGAGAGAGAGAGAGAGAGAGAGAGAGAGTGTTTGGAGTGCATTTCTCTGATGACGGCTTGCGTAACAAAGCTGACGCGCGAACAAACGTCGCCCTGGTACATTTAAAAAACGAGTGGAATTCTATGCAAAAGAAAAATGGGCAGACGGACAAAGAGGGGAGAAAGTGGGGATGGAAGAGAGAGAGAGAGAGACAGAGAGAGAGAGAGACGGAGGGAGAGGGAGGGAGAAAAGGAAGGAGAAAGAGATAGACGGATGAAGGTAGACGACGAAGGACGGAGAACGCAGAACGGAGGGTGGTGGCGAGTTAAAAAGGGGGTGGAAGACTGTATGCTGTACTCTGATTCGGTGTCGTGCGTCGACTCTCTCTCTCTCTCTCTCTCGTTTTCTCTCTCTCTCTGTCTCTCTTTTTATCTCTTTATCTCTTTTCCTTGTTTTTTTTTTCTTTTTATTTTTTATCTTCCTTTCTTTCCTCTTTACACTCGTTGGATTCGCGAAATACAGTTTTAGAGTCTGTTATATTCTAGCTTCGAAAAAGGGAGGCCCTTTTCCCTTCGGCCTTCTCTAAGAGGGAAGCATTTTATAACGCGTCTTCTTTCTTTCTTTTATTCTTACTTTCTTTCTTTCGCTCTTTCGTCTTTTCTTTCTTCTTTTCATTCATTCTTTCTTTCTTTCTTTCTTTCTTTCTTTCTTTCTTTCCGTCTTTCTTTCTTTCTTTCTTTCTTTCTGTCTTTCTTCTGCTCGAAAATTTTCCTTTTTCTCTTGTTCTCCCACTCTTTTTCTTTCTCTCTCTCTCTCTCTTTTTTTTACTCTCCTTCTTCCTTTTTTGTTTCGTTTTATTTCATTTCTTTTCTTCTTTTTGTTGCGACGAAATGTGTCGCGAGAACGCGAATATGGCGCGTTGAGATTATTTTGCGTTCGTGTGTGTGCGCGAGAGTAGGAAAGTTGTGTGCGTCTGCGTTTTAAAACTTGAAAATTATATCCGTTGACATTTTTTGTGTTATTGCGAAATTATTGTACTTTGAGAGGATTTGATACGATTTTTTATTAATTTGTGTTTTCCTTTTTCTTCTTTTCTTTTTCTTTTTCTTTCTTTTTCTTTTTTTTTTTTTTTTGAAAAGAAATTTTCGTTTAAATGGGAATTAGAATTTGAGAGAAAGCTGGATAGTAAATTAGAAAAATCAAATCATTTAATTTATTTGATACGATTGGAGCCAGTAGAATTTTTGTTAATATTATAACGATCGTAATCAAAAATCATTACGTGTACAAAATTATTTTTACGAAATTATATATATATATATATTATACATATATTATACAATTATACATATACATATACATATATATATATATATTATAAATATAGTAAACAGATAATATATATATTTATTTATTAAAATATATATATATATATTACAAATATGGTAATAAAAACCCACACACAAGCTATAATTTATTCGTTCTTTTATTTATTCCTTCTTTTTTTCTTTTAAATTACAAAACTATAAGACCGAAAGCTCTCGAAAAAGAAAGAATAAAAAAGAAAACAAAAAAAAAACAAAAACAAAAACAAAATAGGGAAAAAAAGAATGAATCGATCATTAAAATCATCTGGGATGAACTTTTGACCCTTCGAAGGACTTTTGTATCATTCTTTTTATAAACGAAGTAACGAATTTCCCATGAATTTATTCTTCAAATTTGAAATCACCAGCCTGATCTCGTCGTTAGAAAGAAAGATAGTGAAGGGGGTGTTAGCGACGAAAAGAGGGATAGTGGAAAGAGGGTGGAAAAGTCTGAAGAAGAAACGCGACGATTCGCCATTCCCCTTCCACAGTCAATTTCGTAAGTCAATATTTGGTACTACGTACTTTCGACTCGCAACGCTTGTCGTGAACATTACGAGTAGGTACATGTATTTGAAGATAAAAAGATACTGAAGAGTAGCTATTTATCGTCAGTATAGTAGAAAGAATTCTAGTTGCGAAAAAAAGACAAAGAAAAAGATGAAAGAAAGAAAAGATATATATATATATTTCTCTTTATTTTTATATTTATTTATAATTATTTATAATATGAATTATTTTGAAAGATTTATTTAAAAAAAAAAAAAAAAGAAAAGAAAAAAAAAGATACTCAAGAGTAAGCTTTTATCGTCAGTATAACAGAAAAAATTTTAGTTATAAATTTTAGTTAAAAAATTTTAGTTATAAAGAAGAAAGAAAAAAATAAAAGAAAGAGTACATATGTTTCTCTTTATTTTTATATTATTTAATAATTATTTATAATATAAATTATTTAGAAAGAAACTATATATATATATATATAAATAATGTGGATGTGGATATTATTAAATGCATATATTATTAAAAAAATAATAATAATAAAGGATTCTGTATATTATCATATTAGATATATTATTACAAATACAAAACGCTCGATTTGTTCATCTGCTTAGACGAATATTTACGTGTAATTCGAAGCTAGAAAAATTGATAGAAATCTATATTACGTATGTATATCAAATAAATAAATGAACAAGTAAGAAAGTGTTCATACATATTAAAAAATTTTATTACAAAACGAGACAGCTTATCATGTTTCCCAATGTATTATTAAAAAAATATTCTTTAATATTATATCGCATTTACATAATATCATACGCGCACAAGCATATTACATATTTTATTTTTCGATGAATTTTAATCATAAAGAGAAGGAACGAAAACAAAAAAAAAAAGAAGAAAGAAAGAAAAATGAGAAGAAAAGGAAGAAAAAGGAAAAGAAACCAAAGAAATTACAGAAAATCGATAGAACGAAAATAAAACATGAAACCGAAAAAAAATTAGAGAAGAGTTCCAGTTTCAAGAAAATACAATCCAGTCGTATATAAAACATTTGACGTATGTGACATCTTTACGTAAGGACACGTATATATATATATATATATCCAAAAATGGCGGACGTTATGATTGGCCAATGAGCCAAAAAAATCGGATAGTAAACTACTATCTAGAAGATTGTTAATCAAACTCTATCTTCTCATTTCGTTCGTCCTTCGTCGAATTTGTATTTTACTTGGAGAGAAGACAAAATTCTGACGATGTTATCGACGAATAATAAGGAAGAAATCCTAAATAATACAAACAGTACCAACGAAACGATTGAAAAATAAGTATATCACAAATTTTACTTTTCAATAAATCACGAAGAGAAGGAACGAGAAGAAAAGAGAAATTATAGAAAATCGAGAGAACGAGAATAAGACGTGATATGTCCGAATTAATTCTTAAAAAAAAAAAAAAGAAAAAAGAAAAAGAATTAAAAGAAAGAAAGAAAGAAAGAAAGAAAAAAGAAGAAGGATAAGAAAGAGATATATGACGTAAGAAAGAAAGAAAGAAAGAAAGAAAGAAAGAAAGAATAAGAATAGCTAGGCTTCAACTCGAATATCGTAAATTCGGATCACGAAGCGTTTTCTCCTGATTGCGAAAAATGCAGGAACCGATTCGTTGGAGAACGCGTGTGGTTCCAAGGTAAAAAGCAAAACTCCGGTTGGTTCGTTCGTTTCAGGAGCAATTTCGTTACCGAGATATTCGAGAACTGAGGATGCTGTAATTTCTTCATTAGCAGCTAGAGTCGTTTGGATGGTTGGATGTGGATGTGAAGGTAGAAGTGAGATAGGAGAAGGGATGAAAAGTGTTAGGTGGGGAGGGAGATGAAGAGTCGATGTCGATGTTGGTGGGGATGAAAAGGATCACCGAACTCTCTCTCTCTCTCTCTCTCTTTCTCTCTTTCTCTCTGTCTGTCTATCTTTCTCTCTCTCTCTTTCTCTTTCTGCTGTGTGTGACAAGACTCCGCAATTATGCTTGCACAGTTTCGAGAGAACATGGATGGATGGTTGGATGGATGGATGGATGGATGGATGGTTGGATAGATGGATGGTTGGGTGAAATCAAAGGATTTGGTCTCTGAAACGAGACCAAGGAGGATTCTAAAAGGAAACGTTGGAAGGAAGGAGCTACGAATCTCTTGAGAGAGTGAGAGAGAGTGAGAGAGAGTGAAAGAGAGAGATAGAGAGAAAGATAATACGATCTTCGAGATATCTAAAATGCATTCTCCTAAAACATTTCTCTGGATTTTCGAACATGTCCCATGAAATTTTGAGAACTATCGAAAAGGGTGATCCCGTTGATCCTGATATCAAATAAATATTTTATGTTAGATTCTAAAATGATGTGACGACAACTCTGTTCACACACACACATGTGTATATATATATATATATATATATATATATATTGGTTTGAAAAATTATATTTATCGCAGTTAAATTTTGTTAATAATCAGAATGTTTTAGATGATAGAATTCTGACTCTATATATAATTTTAATTTGGATTACGATCTGTAAATTTTTGGATATTAACGAAACAACAACGCGAAGTCGATGTGTTTCGACTTTGAGAATAATTTTTTTTTTATAGAATGTAAAAACTTAAAAATATGAAACGTAAATTTGAAATAATTGTCAAGGTATATTTCGATTTTATTACGATTGATTGTTCCTCGTTGATTGTTTGATAGAAATGTTCATTTCTTTCGAAGAATTTAATCGATAAATTTAGACTTGATGAAGATTGATATTAGTAACGATAAAAAAAAAAAGAAAAAAAAATCAGAGAAGGATTAGATTACTATATATACTTAACAAACGAATTTAAACGTAAAACTCGATTTAAGATTGTTCAAGATTAGAACTAACGTAAGGATAAAAATATCCGTTCAGACAAACAAATCTACGCTCGATTTAAACAGAACCATTACGAAGTACCATCTTTTCTTATCTTTCTTCGACTTTCAGCAAATTCAACGATCCAAAAAACGTACTACATCGTACCATTAATATCACTAAAATCGAAAAAAAAGAAAAGAAAAAAAAAAAAGAAAAGAAAAAGAAGAGAAAGAGATAATTACAAAATTAAAACAAAAACAATATTCAAACAAATTGCTGATCAAGAAGTTCGCAAGATACGAACGATAAAACCTTACACAAGAAGATATAATAAAAAAATATTGAAATTATTGATCTAACCAATTAGATGCTAGATATCAATCCTTTTAACTCGATTTAAATGAATCATCGATGAATCGAATTATCGATCGACAAGCTAACCGTGATAAGTGACAGAAAAAAGTATATATATAAAAAAAAAATAAATAAATAAAAAAAAAATATAAAGGTTAACATGAAAAATTGTAAAAGATAAAAAAGTATATTCAAAACCTTTCGAAACGACATTCACGTTTTCTTCCACAGTTACGACGATCCAAAGAACAAACTAGGCAATGTAATCAGTACTATAGAACTCTAAACGGAGGCCAGTGAGATATCAGAGCACCGTACTAGCAACTACTAACGTTAGCTAAGTGTGAGTGATTAAACCCATCGTCGTTGAAGGGAATCACGGTAGACGTTTCGTGTGTACCTTACGGAAGGACGGTACAAGGGAAATGTAGGGTGGCTGCATGGACCGGATCCGGTGCTACCGGATAATTCAGGACGTGACGTCACTGTAGCTCTTCTTAACAAGAGTTCCAACGGCGCTTTTCTCAGCTAATCTGATTTAACTGTTTCACGTATAGAGATAAAGAGAGAGAGAGAGAGAGAGAGAGAGAAAGATGAGAAGAGAAAGCTTGCCAAGTACGCGCAAAACTACCACCACTATTCTCACCCCCGTTACTCCCCTCAGTTAAAGAGAGAGAGAGAGAGAGAGAAATAAGAGGAACACGTTGCAGATAGTAACCTTATTGCAGAAGATGCACGTTTCTACCGTTACTGAAGTACCGAAGACGAGATTACGATGTTGCAGGGGTTAGCAGGAGCAATATCAGCGTCTGCTGAGTTAAGGGGTTGGTTGGGACTCTCTCGATGAGGGTTGCGTTCAACGTAGAAACGCCCGAACGAAGTGAAATTAAGCCTTGGAAAATGCGTTGAAGAAAGTCTTTACCTAAGGATTCGAGCTCGGTTTAAACTCGCCTACCATGACTATTAGAAATGACACCGTAAAAGCGAATGTGTGTCGTTCAAACAGTCAATTCCTTGGCTTGGCTAGTACCTAACTGTTTACTTAGACCTTTTGCTAGTTGGTATATACCGAATCGTTATATTAGTTTTCCAGACCAATCCTCCCAACTCTACCATTTCTTTACCATCCCTATCACCATCGTTACATCCCCTCTTTCTCCATCTCAACAATCCCACCCCTCGATCATCTTTTCACTTTTTAGTTCTCTGCTTTTTCTTTTGCTTCTTACTACTTCCTTTTTATTCTTTTCTTTTTTTTTTGTATTCTTGTGTTGTTTTTTTTTTCTTCTTGTTTCTTTTCTTTTTTTTTCTTTTTCTTTTTCTATTCCTTACTATACACCTATCTACCTACCCCTACCTACCTATCTACCTATCTACCTACTACCACTTCTCTTAACGTAGATTGTATTAAACGAGAAGAAGCAATCTTGACGGAAATTGTCAAAGTTTATCGCGCGTTTCGCTAAAGCACGTCTAAGCTTCTACTTCTAATATTCTTCTGCTCTTTTCTCTCTCTCTCTCTCTCTCTCTCTCTCTTTTTCTGTTCCTTTTTTTTTTTTTTTCGTTATTTCTCTACGATATTATAATAAAGCGTCTTGGAGAAGGAATATGTGAAAAAGTGAGATCTCGATGATACCATTCGTGAGTCCATTAAAGGGAGTTTCATCGAAAAAAGAAAAAATGTGATTTCAAAGTTAATGTTGCAATTTTATCTTCGTGTGTGTATGTGTATGTGTATATTAATACGTATATGCATGTATAGATATATTTGATATATATAATGATATAATAGTGAACATTTTTTTGAAACAATTTATCGTCTTCTAATCAGTTATATGTATACATACATATATATATATATATTTTTTTTAATGTATATAGGAATTTATAGATTTACAATACTGATTTATTTTGCAATGAAAAAAATTTTGAATCGCATTAAAAAAATAGTCGCCACATTTAATAATTTCAAATAAACCAGCTTGTAATACTTTTAAATGGCACTCTAACGATTGATATGTACCTGCATATACTTAGATACATAATATAATAACGATCAAAATATTATTAATGCGATTTATCGTTCTTTGATACACATATACCTATACAACGTTTTATTCACGATCTATAAATAATTCATTCAAAACAATATCGAACAAAATTTATACAAACAATAATAATAACAATATTCACTTTCTAATCTCACTTGATTTAATCATATAAATTCGAGTAGTCGCCATACTTAATGCTTTCGAATAAATCATTTTGTAATACTTTCACAAATAGTACACACACACACACACACACACATTTACCAAAATAATGTAATAATGGTAAATATTATTGGAGTGCAATTTATTGTCCTACGAATCCCCACATATATTATATTTCTCAAGCAGAGGAAGAGAACGTAACGTTCCCCATTTTCCTGCTTAAAAATGATGATAGTAATACGCCGATCTCTCTCTCTCTCTCTCTCTCTCTCTCTCTCTCTCTCTCTCTCTCTCTCGTTTCTTCGGTCGTTCGTTTAAAACCGTTGAAGCCGCTTACCGCGATAAGTCAAGTCAAAGGCTTCGCTGGGTGAAAATTACCCGCAAAAATTGCTCACTCACCCCTTCACCCCTCTTACCATTTTCCTTCTCTTACGCCATCACCCCTATTCTTTCTTTTTTTCTTTTTCTTTTTCTTCTTCTTCTTCTTCTTCTTCTATATTCTTTCTTTTCGAATTTATCATCGCGTCTCTCTCTCTCTCTCTCTCTCTTTCTGTTTCTCTCTGTGTTAATTCTTTTTATTTTTCTTTTTGTTTATTTTTATTTTTATTTATTTATTTATTTATTTATTTTTTATTTTTACACAGCAATTTAAACGCTAATACGAAAACGTGAGTTCTTCATTTTTCTTTTCTTATGAATCTTATGATTCCCATATAAAAATTTAAATATAGATTATATCAATTTCATTATTTCGTGTAATTTCGTAAAATTCGATTTCGATTATATCATTAGGGTTAGTTCGTAAAGTTGATTTATTATCGATTTATTTGTAGATATAATCGAGTATCCAAAAATTTTTTTACGTTGTAATGATGTTTTGGAGATTGTTTTCTGTTCGTGCGGTGTTTGAAATAGTTAATTATGTTTTGATATTTTTTCTCTCTCTCTCTCTCTCTCTGTCTCTCTTTTTTTTTCTATCATTGTAGAATTATTACAGTTTGAGGATTTGTTCGGTTCTTTATTAAAGTTTTTCTTTCTTTTCTAACAACAGAAATATCCGATTAAAAGGGAATTAGAATTTTCGAGAAAAATTAGAAACTAAATTATAAATATATTACTACACATATATATATATATATTAAGAACTTATTGTTATTAAAAATATATTACTATACATATATATAAAAACTCAATTCGTTCACTCGAAAATTATTTTAAACAATTACTTTCAATAATAAAAATAACAATCAATCGTATTACTTAATGAAACAAATAATTTAATAAAATCATTAATATTAATGATATATTCTTATTTTATGATTTGAAAAGACATGTAGGCGTGCGTGAAAAAGAGACAGAGAGAGAGAGAGAGAAAGAGAGAGAAAGAGAGAGAGAGAAAAAAAATTGGGCCGATGAAGATTAATAATTAATTTATCAGATAATAGAATAATCGATCATCTTTTTAATCCCATTAATTATCACCGAACGCTTATCGTTGATACCATATTGCAAAGCTGATTATAATGATCGGCAAGGGAATAAATTAAATCGATTGAAAATGAATTTGAAAACGAATTAATTCGAATTTGCAAAAGATAATAACAATAACAATTTCAATAACAATAACAACAACAACAAAAATAATCGATCTTAATTTAATTACAACAATTAATTACTTCCTTAATAGTCATTTTATATTCTCGCTATGATACCGATACTACTTCTAATCTTACTTTAAAATAAAATACTCCAAAATTAAGTCAATCTAAAATGATATCATATGAACAGTTAATTATAAAAAATAAGATATAAAAGAGAGAGAGAGAGAGAGAGAGAGAGAGAGAGAGAGAGAGATAAAGAGAGAAAGTGGTCCAAGAAGAGTATCGAAAATAATCTAAAAATAGAAGTAGAAAATAGGGGTTGTAGTAATAGTAAGGGTAGTATAACCACGAAAAGAAAAGAAGCTCGTAGCAACCAATGGGGAAAGAAAAAAAAAAGAAAGGGGAGGAAGGGGGATTGGTTTGGTTGGTTTTTAGCTGTGAAAAATTACTAGTCTCAGGAAAGCTGACAGTACTCCTCGTCGTCGTTTCCCTTATACTCCTCTTCCCCGCAAACCCCATAAGAAAGTATCTTGCACCTGATACAGTTGATACGTTCGGACTACCGAAGAACTCTGAGAAAACTTTTCTCAACGTCCAATTTTGTTTGATAAAAGATTTGATCAGTCATTTTCTTTCCTTCTTGTTTTCTTAATTTCTTCTTATTTTATTTTATTTTATTTTGTTTTATTTTGTTTTATTTTTTTGGTTTTCTTTTTCGTTCGTACTTCATTTTTATTTCGTTTCGTTTCGTTTCGTTTTCTTTTTCGAGGCAGCAGTATCTCTTTCTCGATCTCGAAAGGGATTTAAAATTGAACAAAAAATAAATAGATGAATAAATGAAATTAAAAAAGAGTGTTCGTTCTTTTATTCAATATAATGGGATTGTATTGTTGTTTAAGGATAGTTGATAAAATGGTAATGATTGGATTCCACTGTTTTGGGAATTAATTCTTTTTCTCTTTTTCATCGTGGAAAGGAAATGGAAAGGACGGGAAAAAGAGAAGTTAATTCTTGAATTAATAATTCTCAATTAAATCGTTCTTATTGTTATGTACTATTTTTTTTTTTTTTTTTTTTTTTTTTTTTTTTTTTTTTTTTGAGAAGATAATGTAGGACGGAGAAGAAACTAACGAGAATAATAATACTCGTATTTATCTATCATAAATAAAATCTGTTTCTATCGAAAATTTTTCAAGAACAAAAAAATAAACTTAAACGAAATAAAACATTAAAATCGAGATTTATCTAAGTAAAGAATTTCAATGAAAATAAAAATAAAAAAAAAAAGAAATACACAGACAGAGACAATATATGTAAAAAAAAAAAAAAACATTCTTTCGAATAAATCAAACAAGGTATAGTATTGCAATAAAACGAGATAGCATAAAAAGAAAGAAAAAGAAAAAAAAAAAGAAAAGAAAATTATACTCACTTATTTACACCTAATACCTACTCCGTCGATCGATAGAAAGAATAATGATGTAACGTCAAAAAGATAAAAAAAAAAGAAAAATAATAAAAGAAAATTACGCTTATTATTCACACTTAATATCCATCTCGATAATCGTTAGAAAGGATACGATATAAAAATATAATACGACAATAACAATAATAATAATAACAATGACAACAACAAAGTAGACAGAAAAAAGAAGAAAAGAAGAAAAGAAGAAAAACAAAGAAGAAAAAAAAAGAGAGAAAGAGAGAGAAAAGCTAAAAAAAAAAAAAAGACGAAGGAGGACCCGAGTAAGATTATCCTTTCGCTGCAATTAAATGCAATTAAAAAATATCGAGGTAGGGGGGGGGGTGGAGTTTACACTTTGCGTTACTCGATTGCGTTACCCGCCTTGTACGTATAATAGAAATGAAAAGAAACGTGGAAATGAAAAAAGAGGGATGGAAAGAGAAGGGTTGGGTTTGAGGTTGGAGGTTGAAGTTGGAATTAGGGTTGGGGGTTGGGAGTTGGGGTTGGTCGAGGAAGGGTGTAAGGAGAGATATATAAGAAGGGGGAGAGGGGTGTGTTGAGCGAGAACTCGGTGAGAAGAATCAGGAATAAAAGAGGGAATTACACAGAGGGAAAAGTAGGCGTGGATGAAGAGGAGAAAAGGAGGAGGAGGGGGTGGGAGTAAGGGGAGGATGGTAGTAGAAAGGTTATAGAAAGAGACAGAGACAGAAAAAGAAAGAAGGAAAGAAAGAAAAATAAGAAGAGTGTGAGAGAGAAAGAATGACCGGAGGATGAAGATAGGGGTGAATAGTAGGGGAAGGGGGTTGATAGTAGGGGAGAAAAGAGTAGACGAGAACCTTACTTACATTGTTAGCCCGAGAGAGTGAATCATTGAGAGAAGTTGCTAGCCGGTCTTCCGCAAGAAAGTTCTTCGAAGAAGAAGAAGAAGAAGGGCGCAAAAAGGGAGCTTGATTTATCCCACTCAAAAGTGACTAGACGATACAGAACTAATTAGAGTAGGAAATGAGAATGAGAGAGAGAGAGAGGTTATTCCGATCGGTTCACCAACACTACGATATTCGTACGTAACTATTAATTTGTTAATTAAGTATCTATACTGGGTGTACCATTTATTTCCTCGAAGTTTCCTTTTTATATTTCTTCGTGGGCTGCTTCGATCTTTTCTTTCTTTTTCTTTTTTTCTTTCTTTTTTTAATATTCTGTCTCTTTCTTTTTCGTGTTCTTTTTTTTTTTTGTATTCTTTTGGATCTTTCCTTCTTCTCTACTTTATTATTTGGTTTCTTGTTTTTCTTTTCTTTTTTTTTGTTCCTCGTTCTTTACCCTTCCAATCGAAATATTTAATTAATTAGAAGTGCGGCTTGTTATGGAAAATGGTTGGTTAATTAAACGTAATTAAATGCGAAGGGTAGTGCGTTACTTTTGTTTGTTTGTTTCTTTTTTGTTTTCTTTTGTTTATTTTTGTTCGTAATGATACTTATGAGGGGATGGTTCTTTTTCTTTCTTTTTTATTATTTTCAGGTGATATAGGATTCAGTGGAATCAAAGTGACGAAACATTTTATCATCTGTTCTTTGATTTTGCTCTTTCTTTTTTTTCTTTTCTCTTTGTTTTTACTTCACATCTATATATTTTATATATGTATATGTGAATTATTATTTTTTTTTTTAATTTAGTTAACATATAAACAATTATATTCCGTAGACACAAGCATTCGAGAAATTAATATTAGAATTGAATTATTGCAGATATAAAATTATTCACTTGCGTTTTAATAAACTTACAAAGAAAAATTTACATCAACGTTACGAAAAGGTCTTCATAATCGTTTATAAATAAATAATAATAACATTAAAGATTTTCATTTGGAATATATATTCATTGAAATAAAACACGTATCGTCAGGATCAATTTTAACTCGAAACATTTTGTCTAATCTTTCACTATACGTACAATTTTCTAGTACCATGGGAAACACCATACATATTGATGTCAGATTACACTTGGACACGTTGTCACGGGACACCTATTTTGCTTGAAATTCGGTATTGTGTTCGTTGTCAGCAGGATACTTGTTATCTCGCGAAAGAGGAACTATTGTCCATGTTCGTGTTAATTCGTTGTGTAATACGCGAACGATACACCACTAATACATACACTGTACATACATTTATATATGTATCTATGTATGTATGTGAGAAAGAGAAAGGATGAATACGCATTCCGCGATTAGATAAACCGTGTTACTTGCGATGCTACCATTAAGCACACTTCACATCGAAACACGGGACGATATCGGAATCGATATCCGCTTAATGTCGATGTTCGATTTAATCGTCAAAAAAAAAAAAAAAAAAAGAAAAAAGATGACAAAGCGAATTCCAAATTCTCAATATTCCAAATATCTGTTGGAGTTGATTTTATCTCGTTTTTCGTTTCTCCGTTTAGATAATTCTTTTTTTTTTTATTATTATTATTTGTACCAAAACAGTAATCTCGTAATCGTTATTATCAATTGAAAACGACGAAGAGAAAATAAAGAAAAAAGTAGAAAGAAAGCGAAACGATCGTTCGTAAAGATAATGCGTTAGTTACTATCGTTTCAATCGTTCGTAATTTGGAAATTATTTGGAGATCTTTGATGATAGACAAACGTTCTCTATTTCATTATTTACGTTTCTAATTCAATTGTTTAATAATGGATAAAAATTATTTTATAATAGACATTTAATTGGAAGTTAAAGAATAGTTGAAGAATCGTTGAAAATATGATCGTCGAATTATCGTAACAACGCACTTCGTTTCGTTTCAATCGTTAAAATATCGCGACAGCTATAAATCCTCATTATATATGGAAAATCGGAGATAAGAAATAAATAATGAAAAAAATATTCATGAAACAGTATTTTAAAAAAAAATAATAATAATTGCAATAATTTATGATATTAAATCGTTAACGAAGTAGTAAAAGGCATACGAACTTTCGGCGTGTTTTCTTTTTTCGTTTTTATTCGATAAAATTTGCTGATTGAAAAAGTTTTGTCCATTTACCGTGCAATTTTTTTAATATAATTTTACTTCTAATTTTTTTTATTATTATTAGTATTATTGTTATTATTATTATTTTATTTCGTTCAATTTGTCACATATGATATTAAAATTATTTGAAATTTTTCGCTTCATATGATATAAGAAGTATTTTATTTTGTCTTCTTTTTCTTCTTATTATTATTATTATAATTATTGTTAACGTTGTTTGAGTATATGTAATAAGTAAACATAAATATATGTGTATAGTTAATATAAAAATCAAATTTCTGATAAATTAAAATTATTATTGCTTTTATTCTTCTTCTTTTTATTAGAATTATTAAAACTATTATCAAAATATATTAAGGTAATATTAAAACCATTATTATTTTCATTTTTCTTCTTTTCATAATAATAATAATTAATAATAATAATAATTATTATTATTATTACTATTATTATTAGTCTAATTATTATTATCAGTATATAACGAATCTTCTTTTTATAATAATAATAATTAATAATTAATAATAATTAATATTATTATTATTATTATTATTATTATTATTATTATTATTATTATTATTATAATTATTGTTAACGTTGTTTGAGTATATGTATTAAGTAAACATAAATATATGTGTATAGTTAATATAAAAATCAAATTTCTGATAAATTAAAATTATTATTATTTTTATTCTTCTTCTTTTTATTAGAATTATTAAAACTATTATCAAAATATATTAAGGTAATATTAAAATCATTATTATTTTTATTTTTCTTCTTTTCATAATAATAATAATTAATAATAATAATAATTATTATTATTATTACTATTATTATTAGTCTAATTATTATTATTAGTATATAACGAGTAAACACGAGTAATCATTATACTATATAATATATTACATAATCATATATTATATAATATATATATATACACATATAATTAAGATAAAAATTAAATTTCTGATAAATTAAAACTATTACTATTTTTCTTATTATCATTACTATCATCATCATCATCATCATCATCATCATCATCATCATCATTATTATTATTTCGTACAATTTGCCACATACGATATTAGAAAGTGAAAGAAAAAACTTGGACAATCGTGTTTAATACCGATAAGCGTTCGATAATATCCACGAGAGTTCTTGAAACGAGGAGAAGAAAAAAAAAACCATAGAAACGAGAAAATCCTCAGAATCGTACTGGACTTTAGCCAACGCGATAAGAAGGCCGGCATGGCACGGCACAGAACGAAGAACAGCAGGGCACAGCACAGTACGGCATAGAACAGTATGGTATT
>HG996542.1:2255000-2262500 GCA_905340365.1 Vespula germanica
ACCTGTCCCATTCTCCTCGTAACCACGATGCTAATGTCTTAGAGAATGCAATACACAGACATAGAGAAAGAAAGACAGAGAGAGAGAGAGAAAGAGAGAGAGAGAGAGAGAGAGAGAGAAAGTTGTTCGGATTCGGACAACTCGGACGAGTCTGCCGTTAGCTTTCTTGGCACCAACTTCCTCTTACGTTGGCTTGTAAAAGAGACGAAGAGGTGGAATCTCAGGGAAATCGTTGAATCTCTGGCAGCTTCCGTGGTAACACATCAGATATATATATATACATATATACATACATATGTACATACATACATACGTACATTATATATATATATATATATATATATATATATATATAGATGTAGTTATGTATGTAGGTTTCAAGAGGAAGATGACTGTGGACCTGCAGGCATTGCCTAAGGATTACCAAGAGTCCGCATTAAAGTCCTTTTAGATCTTGAGAAAATATTGTCTTTATCGGTTACGAGATGCACTTGCTAGTGTATGTATAAATATATATGTTCATGTATGTGTGTTGTGTGTGTTCGTGTGTGTTTATATTGAAAACTCTTGAGAGGTTCTTCGGTGGTATCCAATTGTACGATGAGTTACTAGAACGAGTGTTTCGAAATGATTTATTTTTTTTTTAATTTTCTTATACGATTGATTTTTATGTTTTGTTATTATCGTTGTTTTGTTATTATCGTTGTTTTGTTGTTGTTTTTATCGTTAAGTGAATCGTTATTGTGAAAATTTTTGGATGTTTCGAGACGATTCTTTTTCTTTTTCTTTTTTCTTTTTTTTTTTCTTTTGACCATCATCATCAATCGTATTCATTTATCCATGACTTTTGTGTTTTTGTATTTTTGTATTTTGGTTTTTGTTCTTTCTTTCTTTTTTTCTACTTTCTTCATCGACTCGTTCTAAACAATCATCGATTTTTATCGATACGATTTATTTCGCGATGAATTCATTTCTTTTCGAGGAAATTCGATCGTTTCATCGTAATCGATAATGAATCTTTTTTCACGAAATAAAAATTATTATTATTATTATTATATCAGTTATAAATAATAAATATCATCAATTGAAAATCATTTTTCATCTGAACGAAATTAATGACTTAAAAAAAAAAAAGATCTACTACCCCGACAAACCCACTCTTAAAAAAAAAATAAATAAATAAAATAATACCCAACGAGTCGTACTCTACGATCTTTTTCTTCCTTCAATTCTTTTCGTCCCACTCCAAAAAAAAAAAAAAGAAAAGAAAGAAAACGAAAAGGAAGCAAAAAACAAAAAAACAATAATCGATCATAAAGATCAAAATCAATTTCACGATCTTTCGATCGTTTGAAAAATAACAATATAATTCTAACAGAAAAATAACAATTCATCATGATCGATAAGTCACTCGTTAATCAACATCCAACTATACATATAAATAATAATCAACCTTTATTCTACTTCGTTTCGTTTCGTTTCGTTTCGTTTCGTTTAGTTTCGTCTCCTTTCAACGTTAGAAAAGGATAAAAGCAAAAGCCTCGAGTATATAACTAACAGGAACTCTTTCCGGAAATTATACCGGAGTGTTGGACGTGTTAGTACGATCACGAAACTCAAACCGGAAATTATTCTCGCCTGGTAAAATTCTTATACTAGTTTTCTCTAGAAATATAACTAAGACAAGAATAGAAGACGAAGACTATGTCTATGGTATTATTGCCAAATTGCACGAGACGAAGAGACGAAGGTCGTCTGTATTTGAACTTATGGACACATGACCTAAGTTCTTACGAGTTTCTCTCTCTCTCTCTCTCTCTCTCTCTCTGTGTCTTTCTCTCTCTGTCTTACACACATACATGTATAAATATATTTGACTGTGTCCTATGTACTTATACGTCATATATGTATGTATATATTTGTGTGTATGTGTGTGTGCAAGGTTAGAATATAGAACTAAAGACAATTCTGTTGGACTAAGAGAAGCACAATGAACCATGGTAGATAAACGATGGAGCTTTAATGGCGAGAAGTCGTTGAATTCCATACCAAGCTTAAAACTATCTTTAGAATGCTTTCGAACGAGAGATTAGACAATCTCCAAGATCATTTTTTAAGTATCATTGCATATCTCTACGTTATAATTATTTTCATAAACTATGTCTAATAACTATGTCTATATTTTTTTTTTTCTAAACGAAATTTTGACATTTCTTGATACGAGTTAATTTTGAAAGTATGGTGCAAGTCCACTTTTTCGAAAAAAAAAAATTAATTATCGCGTAATTCGTGATTGATTTAGTGTAGAAAAAAAAAGAAAAAAAAAAGAAATGCAAGTAAATTAAATAAATAAAAACTTGATACCTATGATCAGTTAATATTTAAATAATTGAAAAATATTGATCTTGAAAAATGTCGATGCTTCGCTCAATTAAGAAATTTTTGAATTTTGTATAATTATTATAGAAATTTTGTTAAAGTCAAAACTTTTCATTTATGATTGGCCAATAAAAGAAATTACTCAAAAATTACTCAAACTAATTTTTAATTTTCTTCAAACAACGAAAGATGGATTTGCATCGTTTTTAAAATGAATGCTTCATTCATCTTTAATAAAAATAAACTTGATTGTTATTCTCGTCGATCGATTATGAGAATATTCTTCTTTTTCTTTTTCCTTTCCTTCCTTCTTTTTTTACGTTTTCTAAAATAATACAATAAATTTGATTTCCTACGATCGTAGTAATGATAAAATTCGTTCCATTACAATGATTACTATATCTGATATTTGTTTAGAACTTTTTCTCTCGTATTATTTCGTACGAACATATATATCCCTACAAAGTTTAAAACTTTTCATACATCGATTTTAATAATACCAAATGAACATCGATCAATCGATATATTACAACAATCAACGAATTTCATTAATACATTAATACATTTCATTCTATTCGTTCGGATTAATTATTAAAAATTCGCAAAGTGCGTAAAATCGATTTCTCTTCGCCTATAAAAAAAAGAGAGAAAAAGAAAAAGAAAAAAAAGAAAAACAGAAAAGAAAATCGGAAAATAAGAAGGAACGAATATTTCTCCTCTCGTATAAAAAAAAAAAAAAAAAGGCAGAAAAGAAATCGGAGAATAAAAAGAAAAATATTTCTTTCCTTGGATTCGTCCAAAATATTTGACGTCGATCGATTTAGAAGCAACGTTATGGATAATGGAGAAGCACGTTTGTGATTCCCTAAGGACGTATAAAAGGATCAAAAAGAAAAAAGAGAGAAGAAAAACACGTCAAAAAAAAAAATTTGAGGAAGGCGAGATGGACAAGATCGATAAGTTGATTAGCCTCGATTTCGAACGGCACGCATCAAAAAGAGAGAGAGAGAGATAGAGATAGATAGAAAGAGAGAGAGAGAGAGAGAGAAAGAGAGAAAGAGAGATAGAAAGAGAGAAAGAGAAAGAGAAAGAGAGAGAGAGAGAAACGCGGCACTCCTTTTGCCTTTTCGTAGTCTGTTTCTTTCCTCTAAAAGTGGATGAAAGGTCCGAAAGCGAAGTTACTCTTCTGAGTAGAAACGAAATTGGAGATCTCTACGAGCCCTTCCACCCTTCGACCCTCCCATAACTCCCTCCAACACCTCATTCTTCAAAAGAAAACGACGAATGATCGATCGAGACACTTCTCTTTTTTTTTCTTTTTTTTTCTTTCTTTCTTTCTTTCTTTCTTTACTTTCTTTCTTTTTGTCCGTCTATCTGTTCTTTCAGTTTCTATTGGTTTAACATAATTTTTTTATCTTTTTCTTTTTCTTCTTCTTCTTCTTTTTTTTTTTTTAATTCTTTTCTCGATTCAACGAGTAATTATCGATTTCATATTATCGAAATATATTTGAGATTGAGATACCGAATTTTAAAAAATTTTGTTCATGTTCTAATTTATATTAAATCTTCATTTCGATCGTTGAAATATTCTGATTTATTAGATCGTTTATATAATTTGGATAAAGTTTGTTATTCATGTAATATGAAGTTTCATTATTTTTCTTTTTATTTTGTTTTGTTTTCTTTTCTTTTTGGTTTGATTAACGCGTAATGTAAAAATTTGATTTGTTTAAAATTATTATTTATAAAATATAATCATCGATGATTTTTGTGTTATAAATTGTTGTGATAAATATAATTGTCATTTCTCGTAGATATGTTATCAAAAAGGTTTAATTAAATTAAATTGATTTCATTTATTTGATAAAAAATTTTCTACCCCTTTCTTTTTTTTTTTTTAGTTTTTAAGTTTATCTCGCTTATAAGAGAGCGTACGAAATATAAAATTATGAGAAAGATTATTGTTTTATGTAAAACATATTTTAGAGTGACTCAAGTGTTTCTAAATGATTATAAAAGATCAATTAAACTTTTTCGAGATTCTTTAAGCTAATTCTTTCTCTTCTTTGTTTCTTTTTTCTTATTTTTTTTTAGATCATAGAAAAGTTCCTGGACTTGTAATTTTAACTTTTTATTGGTCTATAAAAAGTCCCCAGAAAGAGTAATTGATTTTGATAAAATCATTTGATCCATTATCGAATTCTTACACACACTCTCTCTCTTTCTTTCTCTATTGAAATTATTCGTATTTTGTTTTTATCAATGAACACGAGACGAGATATTTTCATATTATATAATAATAAATTAATGAATAATAAATTATACAATTTATAATCTTTTTATTATTATTATTATTATTATTATATTGTAAAAATATAATTATTACCAATATTTCAAAACTAACAATTTCAACATGCACACACATACACCGACAAACACGTACATTACAAATGGGAAATACATCAATTTTTTGAAAGGAATCAAATATGTTTACGTAAAATTAATTCCAATTAATTTTATAAACACTACGAAAGAATTCTATTGAATATTTGATATAATAAACTATTTTGTAATAGTCATCGAGATAAATTTTTTCAATTGATGATTAATGCACTATAAATGAGCAAGTGTATCCAAAATCTATATATATATATATATTCGTACATTGATAAAATATATGAAAAAGATTAAGAAACTTTTAAATATTTCTACTATATTAAGACTCGAATCACTCGAAAGGATTTGATATGCAAGTATAATATTAGCCGATAGCTTATTTGCTCAGTTTAATTCAGCCGACAGCTACACTTGCACGACAAATCATTTGACCAACACGCACGTTTAGCCCCAGCAAGTGTACTTGACCGATTCGGTCTACTCTGTGAGTTGGTAATCGACATCACCAATCTACTTACTAACATACAGTAACATACAAACATATAATCAATCTTCTTAATCCTATAAACGAGATCCATCAAAAGGATTCAATCAATATCTTGATAAATGAAAGAAAAAATATAACGTATTACTAATAATAATAATAATAAAAATAATATATTATAAGAAAGAATAATAAACGATAAAATATAAAGAATAATAATATGATAATAATAACAACAATAATAAATAAGTAAAAACAAAAAAAAAATGAATAAATAAGACTATTATATCGGAAATAACGAGGAGAAAAAGAGCAAACAAAAATATATAATGGCAAGTAAATTTTTTTAAAGCTGCAAATAAAAGGTTTAAAAGGACCTTGTATAGTTTTGAACTCGTTCCTTCGACTGGAATGAATAGAAAACATCTTTCCCCGGACGAATGAACGAAAAAGAGAGAGTTAGAAAGAAAGAGAGAAGAGAGAAAGAGAGAGAGAGAGAGAGAGACGTTCATTCAAAAGTCCGAGCACGAAGATGCCAGCGAAGCGTTGATTTATCTTTCGTCATTACTCGTTTCGCCCTTTAAAATTAGTTTCCAGTCAGGAGCAAATTACAAGGAACATTCGAATGCATACCTTCTCAACCGTTGAACTTTTCTACAAATTAGAATTTTCTCAAACGAACAAGTACCTGGAAAAACAGAGAGAGAAAGAGAGAGAGAGAGAGAGAGAGAGAGAGAGAGAGAGAGAGAGAGAGAGAGAGAGAGAGAGAGAAATGAACAAGAAACGTTTGTTATGCATTGTAATCTAACTTTTTATCATCTAATTTACGTAAGTTGATCTCCTTTGTTTATACAATACTATAGTATTTAATTTTGTGCGTATATATGTGTTTGTGGGTGTATATGAGATCATTCATATAATTTCAGTAACAAGTCGATGATATATATATATATATATTTTTTTTATTTTTACCATGAAAAAAAAGAAGTTCAATCCCACCTCTTTCCCCTTCCAAAACAAAAAAAAAAAGAAGAAGAAACAATCTAAATCTAATAAGATCGAACAAAATTCGTGAATACTCGATTCGATAATTATTCGATTACCATTACAAATTTCCGAAATTAAAAAATACGCGCAAACGTTATCAAAAAATTAGAACGATAACGAACCATTGAGAAATCCCTCCTTCTCCCGAAAAAAAAAAAAGAAAAAGAAAAATAAGATAGAAAAAAGAAAAGTAATAAGACCCGAAGAAAAATATTACTTCTTGTCAGTAAGACAAAGAAAATAGGAAAGATAAAGAGAAAGTAAAATGAACAGAGATATCTTAAAAGTTAAAAAGAGAAAGCATAAAAATAGAAGAAGCATACGACTCTCACACCCCTCTCTCTCTCTCTCTCTCTCTCTCTTCCCATCCCTTACCTCACTCAAACCATCCCCCATCCACACCCCCTTTTTCTCTTTCCCTTTACTGCCCTATCACGTAATGGCGTAACTTTTGTTAGAACGAAGGACCTTGGCCGGATAAAAGAAAGTCCAATGTTGAAACTAGGGGAGGGTGGTTCAACCCCTAGGGAATTTTAACGTACGGTCAGCTTCTTTCCACTCTATCACTCACATACATACACGCGTACACACACACACAGTTGATATACACAGTCTTATTTCCAGCCTAGCTAACTCACCCCCTCTTTATATCCCTTTTTCGATGAAACTAGAACACCTTAGCTATCATCAGCGACAATAATAGTAATAAAATGTACCTTTTTCTTATCTCAAGAGCTGATGAAGTCGGTCAATTTTGAGTCAAACTTTTATCTTCGTTGTACCAGTGTGCTAGAAATACTGGTCAAGAGAGTATATATCTTTATCTTTCTCTTTCTTACGAATCGAATGACGAATCAAAGTATTTTAATTATATACGTGATAATGATGATGATGATGTATTCATTCGTTGTATCAAAGTTTATTTAATTTTATTTAATAACGTATACAAATAAATATCATTCTGATCACAAATATTTTATAATTACAAAATATATATATATATTTTTTAATATATAAATATAATAATTTTATTTACAAAGTAATTCAATAATAATAATAATTATCGATATTAATAAAAATTGAATAATGATACTACATCCTGCAGAAATATTAATTGAAATAATAATTGAGTTTAGAAAAAAACAATGATAATAGAGAATGAAAAAAAAATGAAAAAAAAAAAAAAAAAGAAA
>HG996542.1:2267500-2315000 GCA_905340365.1 Vespula germanica
GACGAATAAATATTTTTTTTCGTCGATATCCGACGAATTCGTTGATCGATGTTTCTCTTATCCCTTTATTTATTTATTTTTGTTCATACGTTTTCAAAAATTATGATCAATCGGAGCGCGACGATGACCTCGACAGCTAAAAAATCACGAAAAGCAAATTACTAGGATATACACGATTTTCTTAAACTTCGAGACACGCCATAATACGATGAAATAACGACGAAAAATTAAATAATAGTTGCTCGTTTGATTCCTATCTACGATATTATCTACATAACATTTGTTAGATCGAATATATCGATTTCCATAAAAGAAACAAACAAACAAAAAAAAAAGAAAAGAAAAAGAAAACACATAAAAAAAAATTGTCACGACTTTCATAACTTGAGAACAGTGCGATAACGTGCATGTAACGTGAGGTCGTAAAAAAAAAAGAAGGAAGAAGAAGAAGAAAAAAAAAGAAGAAAAATATTGCAATATAAATAACTACATTTATCCTTCGAAATTTACAAACAAAAAAAAAGGAACATTCACACCCACAGATACTCTTTTATTCGAAATATTTTTCTTGAAAAGTAATAGGATCGGATATATTCGGTCGTATCATATCGTTTAAAATGGGTCAAACTCTATATATAATATTATATGTATAGAAAAAGAGAAAAAGGAAAAATATAAAAAAAAGGGAGAAAAAGAAAAAAGAAAAAAAAAAAAAGAGAATTGTCGATAGAGATCACCGAGCGTTTACTAGAACGAAACGGGAAAAAATTCATTGAACCACGAGGACGTTCTCGTAAGTTCTACGTGACTCGTTTCGATTCAGCAAGCGTACGGACACGTTCAACCCCCTTAAAGAAAATCCTCAACCCCTTTTTAGCTACCCCCTTCGTCCGCTTTGAAATCGACGTGTCTCCGACACGAAAGAGTGAGAGTGAGAGTGAGAGAGAGAGAGAGAGAGAGAGAAAGAGAGAGAGAGAGAGAGAGAGAGAGAGAGATAGGAAATACGATACGATATTTCTCAAAGAAAAAGAGAAGTAAAGAAATGATCGAAGAAATGCTCGTGCATTGGATATTATGCATGTAAAAAAAAAAAAAGAAAGAAAAAAAAAGGAGAGAGAGAGAAAAAAGGCGTGAAATTAGTACGACGTGATTGGTAATTAGTAGTATCACGTAAGAATGAAATTAACGATAAGTAACACGTGATCGAAGCGATTAAAGTTTAATTAGTTTAATTAGCGTCGTTTAACGTTAACACGTTTTTGTTTTCTTTGTCTTTCTTTTTTTTTTGTCGAGGTCCTTATTCGTTCGTATATTTTTATCTTTATCTTTATCTTTATTTTTATTTTTATTTCTATCGTTTCCTTTTATTTTTTATGTAGATATTTTTTTCTCTTTTTTTCTTTCTTTCTTTTCTTTTTGTTTTCTTTTTGTTTTCTTTGTATGTCTTTTGGTTTTTTAACAATTTGCATTATCAGTTTTATTTTTATCATTTGTTGGCGATACTAGATACTTATTGCTGTTGTCATTATCTGTTTATACGCGTTTTATACGTGTTATCTCTTTTTAGTTGTAGATTCGATTTATTTCAATATTCGTATGATTGTAATATTTTCTTTTTTCTTTTTTATTACTATCTATAATTTCATCAGTTGTTGATCGATGATATTGTTATTATTATTTTGTAATTATCTGTAGATTTGTTTCAATGAAAACATGATATACTATAGTTATATGCATCGACAAAAAAGAACTATGCTACAATAATTTCATTTTTAGAGCGTCGGACAAATTTAACGAGTATTTATACGAATGAAAAAAAATTAAAACGCACACATGTATGTGTATTACGTATGTATATGTTTCAAATTTATTTCATTTGGAAAATAATTAGAAATAGAAGAAATAATTTTTCGATTAAAAAAAAACAAAACAAAACAAAACAAAATTTTTTTACTCATACATAATTATAATTTCACTTAATTAACATATATATATTAACATATATATATTAACATATAATTAACAATAATTCTAAATAATAAAAATAAAAATAAAAATCCATAGTAATTGTCTTGACATTCCTTTCTCATCTTCTTCTTCTTCTCTTTTTATATAACAATTCAAGATTTACATAATTATAAATATCGTAGTACGGGCCTCGTAATATTTCAATAAAATCGTTAAAACAATCAATGCTTCTTTGAACATTTCGACTAATAACTTGCACCGTTGTTTTCTAATTAATAATAACGATAATTTATTAAAACATTGTTATTTATCATTACTTATTACAACATTGTTTCTAATAAAAAATAATTAAGAAAACCTTCGATCATCGATAATTCCGAAATAAAACCTTTAATACTATCTAAACAACAAGTACCATAATTACATTCCCTTTTTTATTTCTTAATTACAAGAAAAGAAGAAGAAAAAAGAGAGAAAAAGAAAGAAAAACAAGTAAAAACCATACGAAAGAATTAAAAAAATAAATAAATAAATAAATAAATAAAGAAAGAAAGAAAGGAGAGAGGATCGACGTAAATAATAATGGTATTTCGGTATGGAGTAATAATTCCATCTCACCGATAGATTTTCAATTTTCCGGTATGAACGTGCCTTTATACTCGGACCTCCAAGAGAACGAACGAACGAACGAACGAACGACAAGTGGTGGTACTATTAGAGAGAGAAAAAGAGTGAGAGAGAATGAGTACGATAGAGAGAGAAATAGTAAGAGAGGAAGAAAGAGAGAGAGAGAGAGAGAGAGAGAGAGAGAGAGAGAAAAGTGGAAGTAGAGTTGAAAGTAGAAGGTGGAGGGGCATAGATAAAAGGGCTGTAATGAAACATTATCAGGCACGAAAGGTAAAAAGACGAAGGTCCGAGCTTGTATAGAATGTTGAATTATGTCTGCGAAGGGGGACGCTCGAGAGGGGTGAAGCTTAGAGACTGGAGGGGTAATAACTCATACTGCTTCGTACACAATACCATTGTGTTCGTTGTACAGAGAGAGAGAGAGAAAGAAAGAGAGAGAGAGAGAGAGAGAGAGAGAGATTCTGTGAAGAGAACAGAGGGACCACATATATATGTATGTGTGTGTGTATGTATATATAGATGTATATGTATATATATATTCTACATATTCACTTGTACTAACACACTTATAAAATTACTCTATCCTTTTACAAGTACAATGTATTCTCAACATATACACACACAAACATATATATATATAGTAGCTATTATTCGGTAGATAGTTACTACATAATGATTAATAACTTCATGAAGATAATTCTTGGGAAATATATTTTCGATGAATTGTATATAGGTGTGTACCTACATATGTGACTTTGGCCCGATAATCTTAATGAATTCTTTCTTTTTATTTTGTTTTTCTTTCGGTTTCTCCCTCTCTCTCTCTCTTTTTTTTTCTTTCTCCTTTTTTTTTTTTATTATATTGTAAATCTATTTCGTTGCAATATTTTCTGCATATTTCTCTTTTTTACGACAGTGTCCGAGATTTGATGGAATTTTTTCTTTCTATGTTTATAGAGATTTGTAATACTTTTGTATCATATTAATATATATATATTTATTTATTTGTTTATTTATTTAAAAAAGAAAATAATCCATCATAAATTCGTATGCTTTGACGAGTTCCTTTTCTCTTTCCTTTTTTTCTTTTCTTTCGTACAAAATTAAGACACTATTACGAAGGTTGATCCGATTAATAAACGCATTTATATCTTTTGATGAAGAAGAAGAAAAAAGAAAAAAATTATCATAAATCCGCAACATTTTAATAAACTCTTCGTTATTATAATTAAATTAAGAAATATAATTATATCCATACAGATCAACGCGATTCCTAAGCAATTTTAATTAAAGCATTACGTTAATATTAAAAACCTATTCATATCTACGTATTAAACAAAAAGAAATAAAATAAAAAACTAAAAAGAATAATCCACGACCTTTCAATAAACTCCCTTTTATATCTCCTAAATTAAGAAATCACGATTTAACCAAATAAACAACACGATTCGTAGACATTAAAATAATATTAAACAATATTAAAAACGTATTCATATCTCCAAAAAGAAAAGAAAGAAAAAAAAAGAAAAAAAATAATAAATAAATAAATAAAAACCCTTTCATATCCGTAGAATTAAAAAGAAGAAGCTTCATACATCATCATATACACGTCGATACGATTCGTAAGCTGTACGTTAATATTAAAAACACGATCGTACTTCGTAACTACAACACCGAGAAAAAGAAAAGAAAAAAGAAAAAAAAAAACAACAACAACAACAATCATAAATTCACCATCATTCGAATAAAATATCCACTGTACTTATTTATTTCTTCCAAATTAAAGAACGTGAAGTACAAAACTCGATACGAGAATATCGACTAGCGAGACTAGCGAATACTTTTTTTTTACAAACCAAGAAAGAAAGAAAAAAAAGAAACACAAAAATAAAAATAAAAAGAAGTGATCGAAGAAAGAAAGGAGATGAAAGTAGAGGACGAAGTGTTGGTACAGTGGGGTGGTACAATGGGGTGGTAAAGAGAGTGGGGAGAGACATGGAGGGGGAAGAAGAAACGATTCAAAGTGATGACGTTCGCGATTCGATATCCACGTGCACACGGTTGTGACTTAGGATGAACAGTGGGCAGATACCAGCTCGTATCAACGCTACACGAAAGAGGTGGATCGTGGTGGTTCAGAACCGTACTTGATGAAGAGAGAAATGGGTACCGTGGCTAACGTCTCCTTGTCCATGGCTTTCGTGCATGTAAAAGGAACCTTAATACCCCATACCACAGCTATGATTTGCTTTGAATAATAACTCAAAGGAACGTCCTGGTTATATATATATATATATAAAGTGATAACACACGAACGTGTGTGTCTATATTTATGACTATGTAAGTGTGTAAATCTGTAAGTGTGTGATTTCTCACCTACCCATACGCATACAATATACATTCACATTCATATATATATATATATATATATATATATATATATAGATAGATAGATATAGATATGCTTGTGTGTGTGTGTGTATGTATGAATAGACATATACAAAGACACGCACACACAGAGACAAGATGCGCTTTGCTCATAGTTTCATACATATTTCAGTAACGATGAAAATCATACTTGCTAATTTCACTGGCTTGTTTTGTACGAAACGAATCGCTCCAAGTTGCATATGAAAACCTATATCGGATAAAATCGATAAAAGTTTCTCTTTGTATGAGAGTTCTCTTTCTCTTTTTATTCGTTTTCTTTTTATTTTATTTTATTTTATTTTATTTTCTACGCTCGATCTAGAACAGATGATATATATATATATGTGTGTGTGTGTGTGATGTGAGAGATATTAGATATTAGATATACTTCAACGAAATGGAAGACTATCGTTATTATATTTATAAACAAATGAAAAAAATTATTTTATTTATTTGAAATAATTGATCGTGATCTTGATCTTGAAAGACGAGTTTATATTTTTCTTATATATTTGAAATAAAATTGATAAGATCGTTTTATATCGTAAACGAATTTTGTTGTAGTAGTATAGATTTTGTACAGGTTAAAACGAGAGATTGTATTTCTATTCTTTCGTTTAATATTTATTATTTATTTGGAGAAATAATAGGATTTATTTCATCTCTAAGAAAGATCTACGTTTTGATTTTGATGGATCAGATTCAGATCGATATATTTCTTATTTCCTAGAAACAATTATATTCGTTTTATACGTAAAAGATAGATATAATATAGATAAATGATAGATAAAACAAAATGTAAGATCGATTGGAACGATATTTGTTTTATATTTTCGATTATTATATTTTTATTCATTCATTCATTCATTCATTCATTCATTCATTTCTAATTTCTTTTAACGCGACTACAAATTAATCTTTAAATTGATGAAAATGTCTAAAGATTTCTTTTTTTATATTGCTTTACAAATCATTTTCCCTACGTTAACGAGAAATTAATTAATTCATGAAATAATAATTATCGATTTTAATTTTCGAACGTACACGTACGTGTGTATCAACATTACGACCTATGTAAATGATGCGGTGAAACTTTTCAAAGGATATTCGTACAACAAAGAAAAATAAACATTGCTATTGATCAGAAGGTTAGAGAAACGAAATAATATGGAAGGACAAATCAGTTGTGATCTAGCAGCCAGCCGAGATGGATCGAAAAATCAATTCGTCGTAGAACTAATTCGCAGATCTAATGGTACGTAATTTTACATATACGTTTAATTATATTTAATTACAAAGCTTAGAAATAATTATCTCAAAAGTGATTTCGAACTCGACAAACTCGTAAAAATCGAATAAAATAAGATCAGGAAAAATTAGGATTAGAAAATAATTCTTTATATTCCAAGATCGAAGAATAATTCGAAATAAAGAGTAAGTATAATTAAATACGATTAGTATTAGGATACGATTATCGTCTTTATAATCTCTACGAAGTGATTTAGAATAAGAACGATTAATAATTACGTGCGATTTAGTGATATATATATATATATATACATATACGTATTTATAGATTAGATTTAATTATAAGATTAGAAATAATAGTCTCAAAAGTGATTTCGAACTCGACAAACTCGTAAAAATCGAATAAAATAAGATCAGAAAAAATTAGGATTAGAAAATAATTCTTTATATCCCAAAATCGAAGAATAATTCGAAATAAAGAGTAAGTATAATTAAATACGATTAGTATTAGGATACGATTATCGTCTTTATAATCTCTACGAAGTGATTTAGAATAAGAACGATTAATAATTACGTGCGATTAGAATTAGAAAGTAATTTTTATCGGTTCAATCCTTTTAAAAGATTTAGAATAAGAAGGTGAGACGATTAAATACTATTAGATATATCATCGATGTTATAATATGCGATTATTATTACATTTATTATTACATATTATTAGAGAATAATATGTGATTAGAATTTGAGAATTGTTATTCTCAGCTATAACAATTTCGAAAGATTTAGAACGAGCGAGAGTGATTAGATTTTAAGTAAATTATTTTCGTCGATATACAGATCTCGAATGATTCGAAATAAGAAGAAGGAAAGCAAGATAAAAGAGAAATTAAAATTAGAAAATTTACATTTTCTTAGTAATCTTTACTACGTTTTATTTTGTAGAGGACAAGAAGATCGTTATTAGTTATTGTTGTTCATTGTGACGATTATGAATATAAATAATGTAAACAGAAAAGATCATTCGTATATGTAATATGTATATAAGAGAGAAAGAAAATATTATAGACAGAGTACATTAGAAAAATAAACATTAGCGAAGGACGGTCAAATAGAAGTTAGTTGTAATCGAAGAGCAGAATTGATTTACAAGATAGAAATGATTAATTTGTCTACGACGATAAATTTTATCGAAGTGATTCTATTTTAATATTATATCTTCTTAATTTCAGGTTATATAGTATAGAATTAATTTTTTTTTTTTTTTTTTTTTTTTTTTTTTTTTTTTATTAATTTAGATACGAAATCTCCATATAACAGTATAGATATAAAAGTGTGTGTGTGTTAGGTACGATTAGAATTTGAAAATCGAATCAATTGAGCAGTTAGTCGAATTATGTAGATCGAAATATTAATTTGATTACGACGATTAGTAATCTAATACTACTTGTTAGTTTCAGAATATATTGTATGGAGTTAATTATATTTTCTAAATATTATTTTAGATTCGACATCTTCATATAAGATTTTATGTGTGTGTGTGTGTGTATGTATGTACGTATATATTATTTCAGAATATATTTTTGAACATTCTTCTCTATAACAATTTAAATACAATTTATATATATATTACATATATTACATATATATTTTATATACATATATTTTAAATATATATGTATATATATTTTTTAATATTTTAATATGAAGAATCTTATTAATGTAACAATATTATTTATAAAGTGTACCTACGTTTTTCTATATATTAGAAATTACATTAGAATTAGAAAATTTTCATTTCGAAAAAAAAAATGAAACAAACGTTCTAATAATCGTGTAATATATCGTTTTGTATTATACTCGAACGAGTAAAAGATGCTTTTACATCAATATACTCTAATATCGATTATGTTAAAAAGAAAAAAAAAAAACCTAATGACATATTACTGAATTATCGAAGAAAACGTCTTTTAAAACGAAGTTAGAGATAGAAAGAGATGGACTGTATTCTTTCTCGACAATAGAAGTTGACCCAATAAATATCGTTATAGTTTTCTTTTATTCTTCAAACTCGCGATGGATTTCTTTCCTTCGTTACTTCGTGTTTCAGAAAAGAAACTCGACCAAAAGAGTTCCAAGTTCGTGAAAGTTCTTTTACTATCTTTCTGTGACTTCCTAAAGGAATTTTAATTCCGCAAATTACCATTGTGAAAGACATTATTTTATATTCCTCCTCTCGAAAAATTTCGAGAACAAATCAAAAGGATCGAAAACTTTTTCATGGAAACTTAATGAATTTAATTAGTATATCGTTAATGAATTTAATGAATTTACTGATATATTGTTTGTAAAATATATAAAGATATAATGTTTTAAAATTAAAATCTTTTTTTTTTTGAATATTTTAATATTACGTACATATATATACATATATATATATATATATATTATATTAATTCGTTAATGAATTTAATAATATATTATTAATATAATATATAAAGATGTTTTAAGATTAAGATTTTTTTTTTAATATTTTAATATTGTATATATACATACATATATATATATATATATCATCTTAGAGGTGGAATATAATATAAATTACAAATTAATTTTTGATATTTCGGTTTCACAAAAATGTGATTTTTAACATAACTAATACATTTTCGTTAGATATATTTAATATGTAATATAAATATTACATATATTATTATGTACAATAATACGAAATATATATATATATATATATATATATATATATATATTACAAAAATAAGATCTATATCTACAATACAAAAAAAAAAGAACAAAACATTTTCTTTAACATAATTAATAAACTTTCAATACAATCTTTATTAAACTAACATGCTCTATTATATACGTACACAATAAATATATACTACTCTAAGATTATAATCCAATCCAAACGAAATCAAAGATCGCATAATATTTTAATCCGAGACATAGAAAAACATTTACATTCCTACTTCGAAATAACTAAATACATCATTGATATTGCATTATCAAAATAAAAACAATAAAATAAAATCAAAAGAAAAAAGAATTCAGAAGAAAAACAAAAAGGAAAACAAAAGAATTATACAATACCATATAACATAAGTAATCCTTCATTTCTAAGATTAGATCTTGTCTAAACAAGGAACGAGAACTCTCATTCATAGATCAACATTGAATATTCCAAAACGTTTCTCTCTCTCTCTCTCTCTCTCTCTCTCTCTCCCCTTTTCTCAACATATCATAGCACGTTATTACTTCTACATACCAGTATCCTTACACATACACATACACACACACACACATACATACATACCTACATACATACATCCATCAACTGCATAACACTGGAACGCATACCTTAGCAATTTTCGAACATTAAAGCTTCCAGACATCAATAACCCCGATTCATCCTGTAGGATCTGCAACGAGCAGGAGCTCTCGTGGTAGCCGATTATTATTATTCCGATATTGGTACATCGTTCTACAACTACAAACAAACATCCCAGGGAGTATGACATTGCAGATTCTCGAAGCTTCGAGTTACAAGTTAGATCGTTAACTCGACTCGCGAATGCAACGCTTTGAACCACCGTCATCCCCGAAAGCAGCAGCAGCAACAACAACCAACAACAACAACAACAACTACATGGACCTCTCACCTCCATTCTTACTCTTACCCTCATCTTTACTCTCATCCCTACTCCTACCCCTACCCCTGTCTCTCTCTCTGTCTCTCTTTCTCTTTCTCTCTCTCTCTGTTTCTTTCTCGGTATGTATTACTACACTAGAGGGTGTTTCTCTATGTATTGTGAGTTTGAAATTGCTACCGAATCGCTATCGCTCTCGTCTTTTGCCACTTTACGAGCAACAACTGAATGGCCACTGTGCTAGACTAGACTAGACTAGACTAGACTAGACTAGACTAGGCTAGGCTAGGCTAGGCTAGACTAGACTGGACTCGACTGGACTAGACTACTACGATACGCTAGCTAGTTAGATTATCTGTCGTGTCTGTGTTGCTAACGGCAATGCTATTCTCGTGCGAAGACGAACGGACAGACGTAGAGATAGATAGATAGATAGATATAGATAGATAGATAGATAGATAGATAAATAGATGCAACGAGAGCGACATAGAGACAGAGAGAGACAGAGAGTAAGAGTAAGAGTGTATGTATATGTATATATATATATATATATGTCCTGTGTACTACTCGAGAGCCATTGTTTCAGTGCTGCAGCTAATTTCCGTTTCCGGTGCCCTATGACTTCCGGGCATCGCACGCAACTGCACTCGGTCTCTAGCCTGTCATTTGTGTATGGTCCGCGGTCAAAGGGTCTTTGCTATCTGTCTGGATACAACGATTATTTGCCGATTCACGACAATTATTCGACGGGACTTAGTTACGTAGAAAGCGATACGAAATCTTATTTGTTAGATCGTTAATACGGATTATTGATACTTTTCTTTTTTCTTTTCTTTTCTTTTGTTTTTTTTTTTATTCTTTTTGTTCTTTTTCTCTCATTTTTTTGCTTCTTCTATTTTTTCGATCGTTAACTTTTTCTTCTTTTCGTTCTCTATGTTACAATAGTTTTGTGTTAGGATAAGGTAAGAAAAGGGTTGATTTTTTTTTAAAGAAGTTGTTACGATCCAGTATCTGTTTTAGATTGCAATTTCATTCATTTAGCGATATTTTTCATAATTTCATAATTTCATAATATATATATATATATATAATTGTAATTATTATTTTTGTATCATTATTGTTATTACGTATTATTAAATTTGAAAAATTCTATTATTATTATTATTATTGTTAATACTATCATCATTATCATTATATATTAAATTGAGAAATTCTTTATATCTATTTATTTATCTTTATCTATCTACATACATAAATACATATAAATTATCACATATATTATATATACATATAAAATCAAGATATATATATATATATATATGTGTATATAACTTACATACATATATACATACACATACGTACGTTTGTACATACGTAAATATATACGTACATACATATGTACATAAGTATACATATACCTACATGAATACATGCATACATACTATATATAAGAACGGATAGAACCGGTAAGGAAACATCGTTAACGCTTTTGATTTTCAACGAGGGAGAGAAGGTAGCAATTTAACGTTAAGGAAGAAACGAGATTCGATTCTAAGAAGAGCAGAATTTCTAGCAAGTTTGGATTTATTCGCTCCCACACATCGTTTCGACCTTTACCCACCGTGACGATTTGATTAGCAGTAAAGCCTCGAATTACCCATCAACGTGAAAGGCAAAAAAGGGAGATACGTACACGAAACTTTGCTGTTAAAGGCTTAAAAAAAAAAAGAGAGAGAGAAAGAAAGAAAGAGAGAAAGAGAGAGAGAGAGACGATTCGTCGTGAACATTAGATTAGTTAATTAAATAGAAGAATTAGAACATTTTACCGATATTTTATTTAGATTTAAAATAAATTTCTTTTGAGATAAATCGAAAGAGAAAGAAAGAAAAAGATAAATGAAAGAAAATGGGAAATGTTTGATATTGTTATTACAATAAACGAAATAGTATTTCTGTCTGCGTGTGAATAATTATTGGGAAAAGTAATTTAAGAAATATAATAGTCGAATAATAATAGTAATAATAATAATAATAGAATAAATAATAAAATAACAATGTACGAAATAATATAATAATAGTAATGATAATAATATAATATTTTAATTTTGTATATCTTAGAAATGATTTGATCATTATTATGATTATAATTATAATATAATAATTATGATAACATAATATTTATTGAATTTCCACTTTGAAATTTATTCTTCATTTGCTACTGGTTATTACTTTCATTTATTTAATAATTTTAAGATTTAATTGATCAAATCGAAGACGTGAACATTTTAATAATAATTTCACATAATTCATATTAAAAGAAAAAAAAAAGAAAGAAAAAGAAACGTATTAATCCATTTACCTCGGAAAGATAATTAGTTAAAAAAAAAAAAAATATTTTAATTGAAATATTGCTAAGAATCTAAATCTACAGAGAGATGCGATTACAATGTAGTAAGAATATTTAATAAAGTTAATATTAGTAGTAATAAAGTGATTATTTCTTAGCTTACATTGCATTATTATTCCACGTTTACGTATAATAATGGTGTAAGGTAAGCGCGAGGTAAGCACAAAGTAAAAACCAGGTTAAGCGAACAGAATCTCTTATTAAAGAAAGCAAAATCTTTCGAATCTTCGATCATTCCAATTACGTAGAACAACGTTTATTAACACATCTTTTTTTTTTTTCTTTTTTCTTTACTTTAAACGAACAAAATAAAATTCACACGATTATGATAAAAAAATTTTTATGATCTCGTTATGATTGGATCCTTTGTTACGAAAGAAAAAAGAAGAAAAAAAAGAGTCAAAAAAATAAAAAATAAATAAAAACTTCGATTTAAAAAAATTTTTAACGAAATCGATTTTATTCTAACGATATTATTGCAATATTTAAATGAATAGAGAATGAATTACGCTTGAAAACGATGATTGTTTCAAGTTTCTACGACTTTTCGTTCCGAAGATATCGACTTTGAAAGATTTTCATTCATAATTCGTACAGCTGTTCGTAGTAATAGTAGTAGTAGTAGTAGTAGTAGTAGTAGTAGTGCGCGTAAATTTATATAGGTCAGTGTGTCACAGATAACTTGAATGAAACTATATAGGTTACGTAAATGTTTTTTATTTATATGGAAATATCTTTGAAACTAATGATCGCAGGAAATTGGAACAAAGTACAATTTTAAAGAAGAAAATTTCTTGCGTTTTGTCGATCGATTGTTAATAATTAATCAATAATTTTGTTATATAAACAATTTTATATCTTCGAAAGTAATGAGATCGTAACAGGCTTGAACGAAATACGATTTGAAAGAAGAAAATTTCTTACGTTTTCTCGATCGATTGTTAATAAGTAATAAACGATTTTGTTACAAACAATACTAATAAACAAATTCATCCTATTCTGCCAAAAAAAAAAAAATCAATTGATATTGCGAAGATAAATACCGCAGAGATTCGAATCGAATATCATTTTAAACGGTAGAATTTTTTCAATTATTTTTTTTCTTCAACATATTGTTAATAATTAATAAACGACTTCGTTGTATAAACAATTATAAACAACTTCCTTTAAAAAAAAAAAAAACCAAATTGATTTTACTTTTCTCAGGAAAACAAAACTTGAGAAAACTTTAGATAGAAATTAATAATCGCGACGAAACAAAAAAAAAGAAAGAAAGATATTAAAGAAAATAAAAACCAAATAACGTTTCTAAAAAAAAAAAAAAACACGTGTGTACGTGTGTTACAGAATTGCGGAATATTACAAAAACGCAACGAGCGAAAAAGGAGAGAAAATAAAAAAAAAAAAGAGAGAGAAAGAGAGAGAGAGAGAGAAGAAGAAGAGAAGAAAGGAGTGAAGAGGAGAAAGAAGAAGAAAGAAGAAAGAAACTAAAAAAACCAAAAAAAAAAAAGAACGAGAAAAAGAAGGAAAGAAAAAAATAACAAAGAAAAGAAAAGAATAGAAGAAAGGAAAGAATTTCAAACATAACTCATAGACGAATGGAAAAATTATGCTACAAAATTCTGGTTGGTTCGATAGATAACGAGCTTGATGGTTTCAGTTGGAGAAGGATGACACGAGACTAGTTGAGTCTCGTGTCAGTAGCAAAATGATAGTAGTAGTAGTAGTAGTAGTGATAGTAGTAGCGATAGTAGTGTAGTAGTAGTAGTAGTAGGGATGATATGGACGAGAAAGCACGATGAGGAAGCGTTGGTTACCGGTGTAATCTCTGTCGCAAGACCAAAAGTGAGATTGGAAGCGGGTAATTAAGGTACGGATTTCCATAGGGGATCATCGTTGAGAACTAGCCCTTCGATTTGAGTTGATCCACACGTTGGTATATGTATCTCTACTATATCGTCAAAAGCCAATGAAGAATCGTACGAAATCGAACTCGTCAGGTGGTATACATAGGATAGGAAGCATAAACTACAAAGCTAGATGGAGTTTATTCGGAGATTGCAAATTTAGGTGTATGTATGTAGTATTATTTATATATGTTAAATAATTTCGTATTGCTTTTATTATTTGTTTAATATTTATTTATAAATTTCTTTATGTATTTATATATATATTTATATATATATATATATATTAAAAAATTTTGTATTGCTTTCATTATTTATATAATATATATTATTCTTAATTTAATACCGAAAATAATAATTTCTATTTTAATAATAATAATAATAATAAACAATAAAATAAAAAATACTATGAAAATTGAAATATATTTATATTTATACTTCATTTCACTATTACTTTAATTTACAATATTCATATTTATTTTATTTAATTATAAGTATAATTTTTAAAAATGGACAAATATACCCCTACAAGCATACACTCACACACACACACACACACGTATACAGAGAATCATAAAATACTAATCAATTTATCTTCGATAATCTGAAAAGATAAGTGTTAGGTATTATAGTCTATTCATCTAACTGGCCCCGAAATTACCGTATTTATTTTCTTTTTTGGGTTAACGTATAAATAACGACAGAATGTCGGGGAACAAACTGATTCGTCAACGAACGATAGCATTAAGAGAGGGACGTGGACGTATTTCTCGACTCATCTTGATTCAATCTCGCCCAGTAAAATTTCGTTAGCTTTACGATCTCCTGCTTGCCATTATCGTGACTAACAAAATGCTATAACACATGCGATAAGTTTTACCCTCTTGTCTATCTCTCTCTCTTTCTCTTTCCTAATTTAATTTCTCGACCTATATTTGTTTTCTCTTTCGAAATTTTAATTCTTGATTCTATATTATTATTTGTTTATATATTTTTCTTTTCTTTTTAAAAAGACCCAACAAACTTGACGGAATATCAGAGTAAAAAAAAAAAAACGAACTAGCTATTATTTCTCTCTCTCTCTCTCTCTTTTTTTCCTTATAAAGTACGATTACAAAATTTCTTTTCTCTCCTGATCAAACATCCCCAATTATCATCCCTCAATTTTTACTTTCGATTATAATCTTTTTCTTGAGAGAGGAAAAGAGAAGAGAAAAGGGAAAAGGAGCTAGGATAAAATTAAAAAAAAAAAAGAAAAAAGAAAAGGAAAAAGAAAAAGAACAATTATACGAGAGAGAGAGAGAGAGAGAGAGAGAGAGAGAGAGAGAGAGAGAGAGAGAGAGAGAGAGAGAGAGAGAGAGAGAGAGAGAGAAATAAAAGCTTTAAAGTATTCTTATGACGTTTATAACCGAACTTGCAATAAAAGCATGAGAATAACAGAACGACAAAGAGAGAAAGAGAGAGAGAGAGAGAGAGAGAGAGAGAGAGAGAAAGAGAAAGAGAAATAGAAATAGAGAGACAGAGAGATGTAGACAGAAAGTGTGTATGTTTGTATGTATATATGTATGTATGAGAAAGACAGAGAGAAAAGAGAGAGAGAGAGAGAGAGAGAGAGAGAGAGAGAGAGAGAGAGAGAGAGAGAGAGAGAGAGAGATAGTTGATGTCTTTGAAAGCATAAAAGTCATCCTCGCACGCGCAATTCCTTTATAGGAATGTCTGGCGAATATGTAACGGCTGCAAGGCAAGAAGGAAAGGAAAGAAAAAAAAAAGAAAAGAGAAAAAAAATAAATAAAAAGAAAAAAAAAGTAGAAGAGTAAAGGAAAGTAAAGGTAAAAGCAAAGGGCGAGTAGTACCAGCAGAGGCTTCAAATTCGCGAGGTTGTGTGTTCTTTGATAGCACTCGGCCCAAATATCGTGCGCCAAGTATCCGGCAAACGTTACTTACCTCCCACCCTTTAACCACCCTCCCTCATTCGTTTCTCACCCCTCTCTATTTTTTTCTTTTTTTTTTCTTCTCTCTTTTTTTTTTCTTTCTTTCTTTCTTTTGGGTGTAACGTGCGAGAAAATATTCTCTTCGAAGTTTTGAGTTTTTAACGTGTGTGTGTGTGTGTGTTTGTGTGTGGGGGAGAGTGTATATTTTATATAATATTTATATATAATACTGTATTTAGGTATAGTGGATGGTTTGTTTAGTGTTGTAAATATTAAATATGTTTGATTAATGTTGGTTTTTTCGTACTCATTCGTTTTAGGTTATTATTTGAATTGTAATAAAATTTCATTGATTGTTACTTGAAAAAGAAATGAATTAATGAATGAATGAAGTCAAATATGAAGAAATGAAAAAGATATTAATAGGCAATACCAATGTATATATATATATATATATATATATATATATATATATATATATATATATTATTTTTAAATGTGGTGAAGTTCGATGTAAGAAAAGAAAAAAGAAATAAAAAAGAAAAAAAAAGAAAAGTGAAGTCGATGATTTCGATAAGAACAATCTGTAGCACTTTACGTGGACCATCCTATATATATTAAACTTATATCTACATATTTATACACTGACACATTTATATATATATATATATATATATATATATATATAAGTTGGCGAGAAAAGCTCGTTTTTTGATTAGAATCCCTGAAAATCCGTACATACGATCAAGTAGATAGAAACTAATATATATATACACGTATATGTATGTACGTATGTATGTATGTGTATGGCACTTTTTCCTCGCATGCAAACAAAGATTAACAAGTTCTTTGTTGGTGCTAGACACGAAGCTCCCGGCAAAGAGTTTTTTCTCTTTCCGCTTCAAATGGAACGCATCTGGGCTTTTTCTCACTCGGTAAGTAGTATACACGCGTACCAGTTACGGGACCACTGCAACAACGGTGAAAACTCGAAAAACCGTGTCTACTGGCCACTAAGAGAAAGAAAGAGAGAGAGAGAGAGAGAAAGAGAGAGAGAGAGAGAGAGAGAGAAAGAGAGAGAGAGAGAAAGAAAATCCATGAGAAACAAAAACAAAAACAAAAAATAAAAAAAAATATTAAGTGAATGAGAGATAGAATGAAAGAGATAGAGAGAAAGAAAGAGAGAGAGAGAGAGATTATAGAATTTTATTCTTTCGTTTAGCTACTTAAAAATTAAGTCCCCTCTTGAGTACCATGTTGGTAAATGAATAGTTTATACGAAGAGCTTGCATTGTTAAAAGGAGAATGTTAATTAATTAAAGCTCTTAATTTTACTTTTTTTTCTGTTTTATTTTCCCCCTTCTCTGTTTTCCCTTTTACATCCCTCTTTTTTTTTCTTCTTTTCTTTCCTTTTTTCTTTCTTTTTTTTTTGTTATTTTGTTATTTTGTTCCGAGGAGTATCACATTCGTTATTAAGTTATTAGGGAGCATGTTAAAATTTAATGCGGGAAGTGAATTAAAATTTTATTATTAAGATTATATTATGTGTGTGTATGTATGTATATGTATATACATGTATAGTTTGTAACATGGTAAAAAAAATGCTTCATGCGAATTAAATTTTATAATTTTTATTATATTGATAGATTTATGAGTTTTCTCTCTTTTTCTCTTTCTATCTATCTATCTATCTATATATTTTTCTTTCTTTCTCTATTTCAGAGAAAAGAAATAGAATTGATTAATTAATATCGCTGTTATATTAGAAATAACAAATTTATAATTTCTATATATCTCAGATATACTAAATAATTAAATGCATTTAGTTAAACTAAACTCGATGAGTTTACTCGATCTGATTCTCTTGGATACATATCAGAACGTAGAAGATGAATTTTCGATATTTCAAAGTTTATCAATTTATTATCATAAAATTATCGGAATTCGCGCATAATCGATCGCAATCCAATTCATTAAGAATTAATTCAACATACCTACTATATACATACATATATACACGATAAAAAAAATTAATCGGATAAAAAGCATTAACAAAATATTTTCTACGTTGCATCGATGAACTTTATACTGTGATTAATAAATAAAAATAATAAAAAAAAAACATACATACATACATACATACATACATACATACATACATATATCTACTCAATCGTCTTGCTTAAAAAAAAAAAAAAGAAAAAAAGAAAAACGCTGACCAATACATTCTCTAATTTTCAAATACCTAATAACAGATTTATAAATCATCGTAATAGTGATGACGTTGTTGATAAGGGTTAAAATAAAAAAAAAATAAAAGAGAGACGAATCTCAGTATCAAATCGTTCGTAGTAACGTGTTCTAACGTTGTTGTTCACGCGCTATCACGTTTAGAAGTTTTAAAGGATGAGCTCTTAGCCAGGTAAACTAATATCACGCGAATGGCATCGATTTTCCAGGACTAACAGATGCCGGAACGTAAATAGGTCACCGTCCAGTTGAGTATTTCCGAATTGCTTGGCAATGTTGCAACCAAAACCGAGTCCATTAAACTTGAAACAGAGATTAGAGGATTTCCGTGCATCGCACCCAAGTAGAATTGGCACGGTCATTTAGCGTGAATCCAACAACCATAAAAATAGTTGGGGTAGTTCGAAGTGGTGCTGCTGATGGCGGCTAGGGGGTGGTTTGTGGGGGTTGGTTGTAGGGGTGGTGGTGGTGGTGGTGGTCGTAGTAGCACGAGAACGAGAGAGCTCCCAATGGACGAGTATAATAGAAGATTCGATACGACGTTGGAAACGAACAAACGAGTTTTTTCGTATATACCTCTAAACATTTTCTTCCAAGATATATTTTTTTTTTTCGTTTACTAACGAAAATTAGAGATTTTTTTTCTTTCTTTCTTTCTCTTTTTATTTTTTTTTTTTTAATTGTATTCGCAATGGAAAGTATTTTTTTTTGTTTTGTTTTGTTTTATGTCCTCGGGGAGAATTAATCGGATTAAATGGGTTAATTTAAAACTTTGTTCTACGAACGACCGAGGTCGTATAATTTTTGTATTCTTCTGGTTGATTAGTTAATTGGAATGTTAATCGATTAAATCATTCATTCCAAATTGTATTTTACGAACAACTGTCGTTGTATAATTTTTTATTTTTTATTGTATTATTTAATTAATTTAATTAATTAATTTACAGAGAGGATTAATCGATAAAGTCATTAGCTTAAAACTTTATTCTTTATACTGAACAAGTATCGTATCGTATTTGAATTCTATTTTCTGTTCCGGTTGGAATAATTTTTCTTTCTTTCTTTCTTTTTTTTCCCCTCGTTAAAAGGATCTAGATAAACATTCTTAAACGATACGTACGTACATATATGCAAGAAAAACGAATAAATTTCTTTGATAAAATTCATTTGAAGTTAATGTCAGAACGGATAAATAAATGTCAACGAGACAATAACCCTAAGAAACTACTTAGAAATATTATTGATAGATAAAAAAGAAACAGAGATAGACAGATAGATAGATATATAGAAAGAGAGGAAGAGAGAAAGAAAAGAAAATATGCAACAAAAACGAATAAATTCTTATAATAAAAATCGTATGAAATTCATCTCAGAACGAATAAATAAATTTCAACGAGACAATAACCCTAAGACGGACACTAATTAGAAATATTATAACGGTGAGATATATACATATATAAAAAAGAAAGAGAAAAAAACCAGAGAGAAAGAGAAAAAGAAAGAAAAGAAAGAAAAGAAAAAAAGATCAAACAAAAAAAAAGATCAAAAAAGAGAGAGAAAGAGAGAAAGAGAGCTTGGTAATGTAACGACGTGAGATAGGTCGATGGATCGTTTTCGATCGGCAGCCCGAGAGCATCGTTGTTATCGAACAAATGACAATAAATGGCGTGACGCGACGTCGAAGACAGTTCCAATTTATTCTCCGAACGAAAAGAGAGAAAGAGAGATAGAAATAGAAAGAGAGAAAAAGAGAAAAAGAGAGAGAGAGAGAGAGAGAGAGTTGTAGCAGTCGAGTACTTTGGCAGCACCCTTTGCGAACTAGTCAACCGGTCAAGCCCTACTACCAACACACAAACACAAACACGAGCTAAAATATCGAAAATATATCGGTCGTGGGTAGAGAAATAACCAGAACCAAAAACAGCATCGGGTTCAATCGGGAGAAGCCCATTGAAATGAGTGCAAATTACTTTTACGTCTATTCTCCTATATTTTGCTGTTTTCTTTTTGTTTTTTTCTTTCTTTTTCTTTTTCGGGAGTATAGTACACCGGCTGATTTACTTTCTTCTCTTTTATACTTTCTTTCTTTCTTTGTATTTCTTTTCTTTTCCCCTTTTGTTCTTTCTTTCTTTACTTTTTTATAATTTTTTTTTCTTCTTCTTTTCTTCGTATTATTCCCTCAATTCGAATTAGCTAACTGCAAAAGTTAAACTAACTGCGAAAGTTGAATGAAATATTTATTTCGATTAGTATTCGTTTATAAATCGTTAACAGTAGAATTTTAATTTATAATTAAAAATATAATTTAATATATAATTGTAATAATAATTTAATAATAATTATAATAATAATTTAATATATAAATATAAGAATATAATTTAATTTGTGTGTATATATATTGTTTTTTTTTTGAATTACTATTTGTATGGAATACTATTTTATAATATTTTTGAATTGATAACGTTCAATGAATTGGTTATTTATTATTGTAATTGGCGAGAATTCAAGTTTACTTTATTCTAATTAGTATCGTGTGAAGGAAATTAATGCAATTAATGCAATTATAATTGGTAATTAATACGATTATAATTCGTACGTTTCTTTATTATTCACTTTTTTCTTTTTTTTTTCTCTTTCTTTTTGTTTCTTTTCATTCGCGTTTAGTAACGTTAAATAATAATTCAATGTAGGACGAATTGAATTTTATTCGATGATTAGGATAATTTGAATTTTATTTGGTATCGTTCAAATCAGTTTATATAATCGAATACTATATATCGTTCGGATTAGTAACGTTCGATAAATATTAGTTTAGTTAGGACCAATTCAATTTTATTTGGATTAGTATCGTTTCGAGAAATTCATTCAATTATTATCTGAATATTATATTTCTTTCATCTCTTTTGTTTTTGTTTTTTTTTAAATTCAAATTAACTAACATTAAATATTGATTGAATTAAGATCAATTCAATTTTATTTGAATTAGTATCTATTTAGAAAAATTAATCGGATTAATAATACGAATAAAGAACAATATTGAAGAAGAAGAAGAAGAAGAAGAAGAAGAAGAAAATTAGATCTAATCTAATCGCCGAAGGCAATTAATCCAAGTAGTACAAGATAGTGATACAATTAGAAAAGGGGAGAGAAAAAAGAAGTTACATCGAAAGATGTTATCGATAAGAATTAATCGAATTAGACGAATTAGTATGAACAGATTAGAAAGAAAGTTTACGAAAAGATCAGTCGAATGAATTCAAATGATTTCTTTTTTTTTTTATTCTTCGATTAATATCAGATTGACAAGAGTGATCTTCTAATTATCCTAAATGTCTTCTATTCTAATTTACGTTCGATGATTGACAAAAAAGAAAATAAATAAATAAATAAATAAATAAATAAATAATTAATACGAATTCGATTCTGTTCTGACTGAAACAAAAAAGAAGAGAAAACAGAAATCACTGAAAAAAAAAAAAAAAATTAATCGAATTAAAGCTAACTCTATTCGACACGACTATTCTATTCTCTAATCGAACTAATTCTCTTATTTCTTTCTTAGAAACTAACTTAATTTCTCTTCTAACTTTCTTCCACTCTCAATCTCTGATCTTCTAACGCATTCGAAAGAACATAAAAAGAAAAAAAGAAGAAGAAGAAGAAAGAAAAAAAGAAAAAGAAAAGAAACTAGATCAAATAGATCGAAATCATGCTAATCCGATGATCGAATTTGATAGACAATTTTTTTTTCCTTTCGAATAGCACGTCGCATGCATCGGATAAGTAACTTTTTGGATTATAAATAATAATAATAAAAAAAAAAAAATCGATACTTTCTTTTTCTTTTTCCTTATTTTCTTGGCGATATTGTCAAACCAATCTTGATTACATGGGACAAAGTGAAATATCCACTTACATCTTGAGGAAAGGAAAGTTTCGTGCGAAACGATGCGAGGCACGCGAGTTCCTTCAGTTTCTTAGATATGCAAAGAAAGAAGAAGAGAGATAGAGAATAATGTAAGCAGAAAAAAAAGAGAGAGAGAAAGAAAGGGAGAAAAGAGAAAAAGAGAAAGAAAGAAAGAAAGAAAGAAAGAACGAGAGAGCGAGAGATCAAACTAAGCGAAAGATAGAGAAAGAGAAATAAATAAAATAAGCTAAGCAGACCAGAGAGAGAGAGAGAGAGAAAGAGAGATATTCAACTTGAGCAAAAGATAGAGACAGAGAAATAAATAAAATGAGCTAAGCAAACCAAAAAGAGACAGAGAAAGAGAGAGGGAGAGGAAGTGAGAGAGAGAGAAGAAAAAAAATGAGAGCGACAGAAACAGACAGAGAGAGAGAGAGAGAGAGAGAGAGAGAGATGAAATTGAACAAAAGATAGAGGAAAAAAAAATAAATAAAATAAGCTAAGCGAAACAATAAGAGAGAAAGAGAGCGAAAAAGAAAAGAAATACAGAGAGAGAGAGAGAGAGAGAGAGAGAGAGAGAGAGAGAGAGAGGGAGAGGGAGATCAACCTATGTGAAAGATACAAATAAATAAATAAAATAATCTAAGCAAACCAAAGAGAGAGAGAGAGAGAGAGAGAGAGAGAGAGAGAGAGAGAGAGATGAAATTAAGTAAAAGATAGAAAGAAATAAAATAAGTTAAACAAAACTTAAAGATAGATAAAGAGAGTCAAATAACCAAAAAAAAAAAAAAAAGAAAGAAAGAAAGAAAGAAAACAGGAAAAAGGAAGAAAGAAAGAAAGTGTTAGCTTAGAAGAGGCTACCAAACGAACGTTACAAACTATCCGCTATAAAAGTAGCAGCAACACGCTAGCCTAACTCCTTCGGAAGGGCCAAAAGAGTACCGTGACTCTCTCGTGCTGGCTATCGTTCGATCTTATGCAATTCCAGTTCAGTGAAAATGCGAAGCGAACTGCAGAGGTGCGATATCGTTCGACGATAAGGTGTGATCGGGAGAATAGTACGGTATGTACTCGGAACCGAATGCTCGACAACAGAGAAAGAGAGAAATAGAGAAAGACAGAGAAAGATAGATAGATAGATAGATAGATAGAGATAGAGATAAAGAAAGAGAGAGAGAGAGAGAGAGAGAGAGATAGGGATGGGGTTGATGCCTGAGGGCGTGATTTTCCGAGGGAGGTACAATCGTGTGTTAGCACCGTCATGATCGACTATTCCAATTGGAAAATGAACTCTCTCTTTATCTCTATCTCTATCTCTGTCTCTATCTCTATTTCTATCTCTATCTCTGTTTCTCTCTCATCTGTTCGGAAAATAACATGCCGTCTGATTGGTTCGAACGATTTTCATATTTGCTTAATGTATATACATGAATAAACGAGAGACAAATTAACGGCGATGTAGTTAATTAATACACAAGTTCAATATGATCATATTTGTTGAACTTACATATATATGTATGTATGTATGTATGTATGTATGTATGTATGTATGTATATGTGTAATATTACTTTGTCTCTTTGAGTATATTTATATCTCTTTTTGGAATATTTCAGTAACGACGATAAGTACGAAGTATAGATTATATAGTTATTAGTGTATTATTTATTAATAATAATGAATGAAGTAAGAGTAATAATAATGATAATAAAAGTAATTAGCAATTGGAAATATTAGATTGCTATCGATGAGATAAATAAATCAGATGTAACTACGCGATCTTTTATATTATTACTTTTGAGAGATAGGAAACTTTAAATTTGACTTTAACGCGAATATGATTAAGGGAAATGGAGAGAGAGAAAAAAAAGTAAAATTCGTTTGATCAATTATATAGAATAATCGATTGGTTCACGGTATTGATCGATATTAAAGATAAATTATATTGTTACGTTGTATAATAATAAATAAAACAGAAGTTTTTCGTATAACGGATTATAAACGATAATTTTTATTGTATAATATTATATATATATATATATATATATATATATATATATATGTATCACTTCTTCGTGTTATAATAATTTTATTTGTTATACTATTATTTAATTTCATTAATTTTATATACATATATAAAATTATATATATACATATAATTTTGTATACATGTATATATATATACTCTATATAAAATTATATATATAATTTAATATTATAATATTATAAAAAATTAATATTTTAATTCAATATAAATAATTTAATATAAAAATTATAAAAATTTAGAATTATAAAATCACATATATATATATATATATCTAGGAAAATAATCAAGAAATTTTCACGAGTTGAAACGCGGAAGAAATGTAAAAAAACAGAGAAAAAAAGAAAGAAAGAAAGAAAGAAAGATTTGAGTAACGTTCGGGACCATCGTCAGACGTTCTTAAGCACTATCACGTTCAACGTAGTAACGTGCAACGAATTCGGAAGTTTTACGATGGCTCTTCGTAGAAGAGTTTTGCCGGAAGGGGCAGGAAGAGGTGCGGCTCGGTGTATTATAACACGAAGATTGAAGATCTCCGGTAATATATCACGTATCGTGACAAGAGAGAAAGAGAGAAAGAAAAAAAAAAGCAGAGAAAGAGAGAGAAAGAAAGAGAATAATATGTTAGGGTTATATTCTTAGGGTTAATGATCTCTAATAATAAACATATACAATAATCTATATATAAAAATGATTATCTCGTTAAAGTAAAAGAAGATTATATTAAATAAGGAATTAAGATGATTTAGAAAATATTCGAAAAAAGAAGATACATAGACGATTAAAAAAAAAATATATATATATATATATGAGCACTGTGATCTTAAGAGGTTTATATTTTATATGTTCTTTTTTTTATTTTTTTAATATTGGTAAAAAATCGATATAGTACGTGTGAGTATATATGACGTAAAGAGTATAATAAAATTAAAATAATCATATAATAATTATATAATATAATATTTATATTGTAATAAAAAATGATTGGAACAGTAGGTGCGTGTATACACAAAGATATGTAAATAACAATTGTAACATTTGAAAAAAAAAAATGCAGATCGAAGAAATAATACAAATATAGATAAAAATAGACAATACTGTAAAAAAATATACACACATACATGACAAGATTAAATATGAATGAATAAAATTAGAAAGGATGAATAACTATTAAGTAATGTTAGAATAAAAAAGAAAAAAATCGAAAAAATAAATTCGATAAGTTTCACAAGCGAATTATGAAGATGTACAAGATGCTTACACGTGTATTAGTAAAAGTATATAAATATTAAATGATATAGAAATTAAAATGAGAAAGAGAGACAGACATAATCAGACATTTCATTTATTTATAATGAACGAAATGGATTTGTAATTATTATTACAAGGACCAATAGACTTTCTCGTTGTAATCCCTTGAATAAATAATTTATCATCGAATTAATTTCTAACAGAAAATTTTACTGATATTATCATTTCACAAAATCATTTTCACAAAATTATTATGTTCATTAGTTCTTGCTCAATACAGTGGTAAATCGAAAAAAATTGATAAAATTACGAAAAATTGACGAATATAATAAAACAATTCAAAATGATAGAGATTAAATCGAATCGAGAAATGTATTTTCGAAAATAAAAAAAAAAGAATTATAAGAGATTAATATCAATGATTAATACCTATCATTAATAATAAATCTGATCTTTTTGTGTCTATTAAAAAAAAAAAAAAAAAAAAATGAATGCCATCATCAATAATCTAAATCAACGAGCAATAATTATTATTCTATATTACATTTAAAAAAAAAGAAAAATAATAATAACAATAATATTAATATTAATAATAATAATAATAACAATAATAATGATAATAAAAAAACGTACTTAAAATATAAAATAAAATAAAAAAAAAAAAATTCTCTCGTAGATATCTCCGAGTAAAACGAAATATTCTGATTAAAACGACGAATTACATGGCTTTTTGTAAAATGTGTGCATCGTCACGAATCTAATTAATTACGTACTCCTCTGTATTTCATTATGCATTAGTCGCTCAATCAAGCGACCCGTAACGACGTCGATGATCATTTCGATGTGCGCTATCATTATCGCCTCCCTTTATGACGTAGATTAACGGCCTGAAAATGCATAATGTTTGCCGTGTCCATCGTTTTCATTTGTACTTGGATGCAATTATCATCTCCGTGTTCACGAAATCGTTGCATCTACTTCGTTGCGTGGTTAACAGGATTCTCTACTTATCGAAAATTTTATTCATCTTTCTTTTATTCTTCCTTTTTGTTTTTTTTTTATACGTATATATTATATATATATATTTTAATAAATTTACCATATTTTTTATTCATTTAATTATATACGCGCGAACGTATATAGATATGTATGTAATTATTGGACTGTCCTAGCCTAGCTTGAACATTATAAATATCTCGTTTATTTTTTACGATAAGGAAAGAGTATAAAAAAAAAAAATTTCCATCAGAATCATTTGGTTTTTTTTCTTCTTTTTCTTCCATTTTTTTTTTAAATTTCGAGGTCATCTAAATCTTTTTTTTTTTCTTTTCTACGAGAAATGTTAGAGCTGAGATGAAGAGTAATCCAATGATCTTATATATTTATTATTATATATTTATTTTTCTTTTTGATCAATTGCTTAAAAAAAAGAAAAAGAAATAAAATATTAAATAAAAAATTGAAGAGAAAGAAATTAAAGAAGAAAAGAAGAACAAATAAAATTTTCATATAAATCTTTGAGAAATAATTTACGAATACATAAAACGAACAAAAAAATTTTGTAGTCACTTTCCTATCGGATTAATATTTTTATCATTTTATCGTAGTCTCGATTATATTTAACTCGTTTTTCTTTTTATAAAAAGAAAAAAAGAAACAAAGAAAATTAAAGACCGTATAAATATAATCGAATTGAGAAGCTAACAAATCTCAATAGAAATATATTGTTAAATAAATTAAATCTGCATTATTTAAAAAAAACATAATAATATTAATAAAACAATCATCTAATTTTCTCGTAAAATCAAATCATTTAAAATATCAAAAGCGATTCGTACGATCATTACATAAAATTATCACATTCTTATCTCCTTCGAAATCAGAAATTACAATCGTATTTATTTCTATCAATCACAATTTTAAAATGAATAATATATATATTCACTTTTTTCGATGATTATTTAGAATCTGTATAAATCGAAATCGAAAAAAAAAAAAACGATAAAACGAAGGAAAAAAAAATGAAAAAAAGAATCAAAAAAAAAAAAGATTAAAAAAATGAAGAAAAAGAAAAAGAAAAAGAAATTTAATCACTAGATAATAATAGTCAATAAATTGTTATTGTTTTATTTGTATGTATAAGTATATACAGACTTATATACTTATACATATAGATACTCTTTATCTACACATACATACAATGTATATACGTATACATACATATCAAAATATATATATATATATATATATATATATATATATGTATTGATATAAGTAATAATTATATCATATACATTAATATGTTAATATATAATAATACATATCATATATATATATATATGTATGTATGTGTGTATATGTATATGCACATACATGTAAAATAATGAAATATTATCAAATAAATAATACACTTAATGCTCTTTGCCGATATAAATTTTCACTGTGGCGTTCGTTTAAATTCTCCATCGATCGACCCAATCGACGAACACGAAAATTGCAATAATAATTTCATACTCCAGAATCCACGTGCAATATACGAGATATTTAATACGGAATGTCATTACTACGTTTTCCCAGTTTCCAATCTTTGCCATTTTCTAGATTATATTATACAGAAAGTAAATTACGTAGGTAATTCGAGCGACAAACGAGCGAATTCAAACTAAAACGGTATACTCAGAAACGCCATTATTATTCCTGCTCTTTGTTTTGATCGTCCAACATACCCTCCTACCTCCCTCACCTTCTCTTTTCCACCCCACTCGCACTGAGCTCAACCCTTCAAGAATAGATAATATCTTAAGATAGAAATTAACAGAGAATTTGTAAACCTATTTAAAATGGGACTCGAATTAAGCTATTCAAAATATTCTGTAGGATGAATCATGTTAATCGTTACAATAAATGATTAGATTACTAACACTAATAATGATAATGATAATGATAATGATAATGATAATGATAATGATAATGATAATGATAATGATAATGATAATGATAATGATGATAATTCGTCGGGTGATTTAAAACATTGATTATGTGCTTGGATTATTATTGTTACAAGAAGACTTCTTATTTTTTTTTTCTTCCGTTTTCTCATCATTGTTATTAACGTTATTTATATCGTGAAAATTATTGGACAAGAAACGAACAGATCGATTAATTAATATAAAGATAATTATTAATGGAAGTTATAACAAGTATGAGTAAATCAAAGAAAAAGAAATGCCTTTACAACTTTTTTTCTTATAATTTAATAATATATATAATATATAATATTTATGATTAATTATTATTATATATATAATAAGTCATGAAAAATGATAGCTATATAAGTAATTATTGAACATAAATATTTATATAATATATTACTAGAAATAAAAACAAAACACGAATCTATATATATATATATATTGTTATAAACAATTTGATTTATTAGATATTTTGTATTACTCTCTCAGATCAATCATTTTCTTTTCGTTATAAAAAATAAATTAAAAAAGAAAATCGTAAAATATAGTATATTAAAATATTAAAGTTAATCATGTGACTATCCTTAATACAACTACATACATACATATATATACATATATCTTTCTCTCTTGATCCTTCGTGTTTTTCTTACATACGAAGCTATATATGTATGCATGTATATGCGTATGTGTGCGTGCGAGTTTCGCGTGCCTTTCATTTCGTCCTTTACGGTACTTCGTCATGATTTACGGGATATCCGCATGAAGAGCGACGCCGTCGTCTTGGCCACCCTCATCGCTTCGTTTCTTCCTCCCTTATACTCCCCTTAGCCTCCGTTACTATCCCCTTTTCACCCTTTACTCGCGAGTCTGCCTTGCTTGTAATTTTAACGACGAGATCTAAAGGGAGAGAAGGAGAGAAAGAGAGAGAGAGAGAGAGAGAGAGAGAGAGATAGAGAGACTGGTATACGATAGAGGCAAGAATATTTATTAACAATTTACTTAATAAATTTTATATCATATTATATGTATGTATGTATGTATGTATGTATATTTATATAATTTTATTCGATTATTTATTTTGATATTAATTGTATCTATTATCTGAAATAAGAAAGTAAGACTCTTTGTAAGACATCGTTCGTTAATTTCTATTTTAAATTTATATACTTGATGTATTTTATATTATGTTAAATTGTGTTGTTTAATATTATGGGACGTATATAAATTTTGGTATTTAGATCGAATTAATAAAAATAAGAACAAAAAGGAAAAAGAAAGAATTTGTACTCAGAATATTATTTAAATGTTTAATATTGAAATTTTATATACACATAATTAATATATATATATATATATATATATATATATATATATAATTGTTTAAGATTTTATTTTATAAACACGAATAAAGAAATTTTTAAATATCTTATCGTCATTGTATTAGTACATTACTTTTACAATGAATTTAACAGATGATATTCACATCGTTTCATTATCATATTAATTATTTATGCTAATCAATGCTAATCAAAAATGAAACTACAATAAATGAAATCAAATAAAAATCTGACGTTAGAAAAAAAATCTTGTCGATCCAAAGAATTTCGTTGTTCTCTCGTCGGTTTTAAAAAACCACATCTTAAAAGAAAGAGAAGAAAAAAGAAACAAGCAAGAAATAATGAACAATAAATTAATAAAAAAGAAAATAACAATAAAATATTATTACACTAATACAATAACCCTCATACATATACAAAAGACTTTTGTAAAGATTATTTGAACAATATTAGATATACAAAGCTCGCTTTAATCATCGTATCTTATTAATTTTCTAAAATCTAATAAAACCGCGGTGGAACCGCATATTAGTAAAATAAATTTACGTTTCTCCGCGTATACGTCTACTAAAAATATCTTATTACCGAGTATACTTTACATTGCAACAGAGAGAAGAGAGGAAGATAAAGACATAAAGATAAATACGTAGACAGATAGATGGATAAATGGATAAATAGATAGATAGATAGATAGATAGATAGATAGATAGATAGACATATAGAGAGAGAGAGAAAGAGAGAGAGAGAGAGAGAGAGAGAGAAGTATCTTATTTTTCCCACTGTGACTCCACTCGTGGTCTTCGTGACCGACGATTCGAAGAGAAGCAAAACTCGTGGGGATTTACGAGCGAAAAGACGACACACACATACACCCACATACACACATAAATACAAATGTACATACATACAAATAAATACAAACGTACGTACATATATATACACACATATATATATATACATACGAATAAACACAAACATATACAAATAAACACAAACGTATATACACATACACATATGTATATATATGTATGTATATGTATGCATGTATGTATGTATGTATGTATGTATGTATGTATGTATGTATGTATGTATGTATGTATGTACGTATATAGTAGTAGATTCTCTTCGCGCTAACGTTGATGGACGCGACGCACTGACCGTGAACGGGGCCAATTAAAATATTAATTGAACCAACCCAACGACAACACGCTTTTTGAGAAGATAGAAACTCTCTAGATATCGCACGCGAACCGTATCTAACTTACGAATTAAATTTAGGACGCTGTAATTTCGGCTGTTTTCGCTTTACTTAACGTTTCCATGAAAATGAAAAAGACAAAAAAAAAGGAAAATAAAATGTGTAACAATGATAATAATAATAATCATTAAAAGTATCAAGAGAAATTAAACGCGTATCATCGCTCTAATTGCTTTGAAAAAGTATTCTGATATTAGCAATTTTTTTTTCTTTCTTTTTTTTTTCTTTTCTATCGATGATTAACTCATGCCAGTCGTGTAGCAATAATTTGAAATTTTTTTTTTAAATTGTTATTTCTATTTCATTGCAGTTATATATATATATTTTTTTAGTTTTTTAGTTTTTTAGTTTTTCATATATATTTGTGTATATTAATAATTGATATATATGTACGTATATACTTTTTTCATTTAAAAAAAAAAAAGAAAAAAGAAAAGAAAAAAACCTATATATTGTCTCGCGTAATTCATTATATAATTAAAATAAATAATATTATATATAACAAATACTATTATAAACAATATAATAAAAATATAATAATATACATAAAAAATATTACATAACAAAAATTATTACATTTCTTTCATATTACAAAATATAGAGTACAAAATTATTATAAAACTCTTCGAAGAATTATTATAAAACGAAAAAAAAAGAAAGAAAGAAAGAAAGAAAGAAAACGATCTAGAAAGAAAGTAACAATATAAACAAACATGTAAGTAATTAAATAAAAATTCGAACTAACCCTTCATTATATTTTATTATCGAATAAATAAATAAATAACCTTTTAGAGAGTCAATGAGTGAGTAAGAGAGACAGAGAGAAATAACTATGAGTTAATCAAACATATTTTACGTACATTAGAGATCATCCACTCTCGAACGCAGAGCGTATGAATATATACATAACTATATAACACACACATACATACACACACGTATATATACGCGAGGTATATTAAATAACATTATCACCGTATCGATCACTCGTTCCTATCGACGTAACACATTTCACTATCTAAAACGATCATCGATTTTCTCTCGTTTCAAACGAATATTCGAACCATATAGCGATCTTTGATCTCGATCGTGATCACAAAAAAATACAAAAATAAAAAAAAAGTTTTAACACTCGACGATGACCTCTCCCTTCAATTTCGTATCGTACGTCAAATATTCACATAAATGTATCTACATGTATATTATGCAACGATTTACCTCCTACACCACCCTCTTCAAACCTGGAACACTCAAATCGAACGTCACGCGACACATTTCTTTTTTTTCTAGCTTTCCTTTTTCTTTTCTATTTTTTTTTTTTTTCTAATCTTTTCAAATACTCCAACTGAAGTTTCACTTTTATATATATATATATCATTTTCTTCTTTTCTTGTTTTTTTTCTTTTGTTTTTCATTTAAATAAAAAATTGATTTATTTTAACTTGATATTTATACATACATATACGTATATATATAAACACACACAGATTATAACATCTTATGTTGACCATTCTAAGCAATAATCACAATAAATAATCTATTAAAATGTTCATCAGAATTAATCCTAAAAATAATTATGAATTTTTTAATCTCCCATCATCGAAAAAAGAAATAGAGAAAATAATAGTAATAATAATAATAATAATAATAATAATAATAATAATAATAATAATAATAATAATAATAATAATAATAATAAACGAAGGATACAAGTGATTAGATTTTAAATAAACTACACCATTGACCATATAGAATAATAAAAGAATGCAATTTTTAATTAAACGACTATTCATTATCCCGACGTAACTTACTTTCGTCTCTAGTACACTTCGAAAGAAAATAAAGTTACGATATTTCGAGATGATGACAAATTTCATTTTATGAAGTATGACTCTTGTAGACTTACTATATACTACTTACTATACAAACACATTACTACACACACACACACACACACACACACACACACACACACACACACACACGTATATGTACATGTATATAAAACAACAGTTATGGTTTATAATCGGTCATAGAACTTTATAACAGTTCGTCTCGTAGCAATTATTGAAATTGAAATAATTAAAGCTAACCTGTAAATCAATTAACGAGCTACGAGGAAATTAGCATGGCCTCGTTTTACGACTCTCGTTAAAGTAATACGTACGTACGTATCTACGTAGGTAGGTAGGTAGGTAGATAGGTAAAGTCTCGTCATTAATTGCAGTCGAACGAAGAGAGCGTGCGATAAACGTGAAAGATGTAGATATGATGTAATAGAAAGAGAGATAGAGAGATTACTGAGAAAGAAAGAGAGAGAAAGAACATCTCTCTCTCTCTCTCTTTCTCCCTCTCCCCCCCTCTCTCTCCTAACATCGCCTATCATGAAAGAAAAAGAAAAAAGAAAGCAAGTTCCTCCTCGACTCTCGGATTCTAATTGTCATCGCGACGAATCGAAAGCGAACGATCGTTGCATTTTAATGCAACGCGGCTTGAACGATGATATCATGCATCCTTGGCCCTCCCCCCTTCCTTTACTCTCTCACTCTCTACACGTCCCTACCGCTTTCTATGCTTTTTTTTATTTGCACACTTTCGATGTGGTCGTCGACGGCCTATCCAACGTCCTCCTCGACCAAGTATTTTGCATTTTAGAAGCGTTGCACTTTTTCGATCTTTTATCGATACAAAAGTGTATTTGATATGTAAAAATTCGAAAGAGATATTTGAGGGGTTTCAGAGGAAATATACGAAGGGAGGAAGAAGGATAGATAGATAGATAAATAGATAGATAGATGGATACATAGATAAATAGATAAAAAGAGAGAGAGAGAGAGAGAGAGAAAGAGAAAAGGTTTGAATATTCTATTTCGATTGAATTTTTAGATCGTCTTTTCGATCAGGTTAAGAAACATCGTTTCGTTCTCCTTTTTTATTACTCATTTTATTTTCTCTATTTTATTTTTTAGAGGACAGTTTCTTTTTTTTTTAGATTTCTTTTTCTTTATTTTTTTGTTTTCATGAGATTGTATTACAGAAACGATTTTTTATATAGGATTTTATTTTTCTTTTCTTTTTTTTTCATGAGATGGTATTATAGAAATGATTTTTTTTTCTTTTTTTTTGAAATCCTCAAAAAGAGAGAATCTTTGGATTGATTTATATATTTGATTATTATATACTTCGATTTTTTTTTTATTATGTACTTTGATACGAATTATTATATATTGTACTTCGATGTAGATCAAATACTTTTTTTTTTATTTTTTCTTTTCATTTTTTTTTTCATTTTTACATTCGCGAAACCGATCGGACGTTCAACTTGAATAATCTTTTTTTCTCTGGAATAATATCTCCAATGATAAAGTAATGTTATTAGAATATCTCGAAACTTATTTGCCTAAAGAACATCCTTGTATGATAATACGATAATACATTTTTGAAGTTACTTTATTTTTACTCGTATACATACGTACAATTCAATCGAACGTTAACACGAGAGAAGTTTAATTAATTCGCAAAGATAGCGTTGTCCATTTCCTTTTTATTTTTTTCTAAAATATTTATAAGTAAAATAAAATCGTTCGGATTAAGATCATTGCGTAAGAGCTTCTTGTATCTTTTCTTTTTCCAAAAAAAAAGAAGAAAAAAAAGAAATAAAACAAAAAAAAAACTGCTTGCTCGTCTGTTTTTTCTTTTCTTTTCATTTCCCTCGACAAATTTCGTCCATCAAATAAAATATTTTTCACGCATTTCCATTTCCATATTTCGAAAAATTGTTTCTCGTATTTCCTTTTTCTATCCTCTTTGCGTTTACTCGAAACAAGTTCCATTATACTTTTTTTATACGATTTTTTGTTTTCTTTTTCGATATAAACGTTTTATTTTCTTTCTTTGTCTTCTTGTATTTTATTTTTTATTTATTTTTTTTTATTTCCACACAATATATATATATATCAACCCAATAAAAACAGATAACCCCCCTCTACCCTCCACCCTGAAATTCCACAAATATTCATTACATAGAAATCTAATCAAATCAATCTATATATTAGATATATCCATTCATGCGATACGTCTCTATCATATATTAGACAAATCTTATTGGTCGGACAAATGTAACTACGTCGAACGTTTCACGTTGATTAGAATTACAGTTCCGGCCGATAGAAGGCACCATCTTATTCTTCTCGAATAAGATACCATAAGATGGTACGAATGAAAATATGGAAGACAAGGAGCAGGAAATCCGAAAGGAAAGAGAAAGAGAAAGAGAAAGAGAGATTAAACGAGGCAATATCCTAAAGACATAGATAGAGAGATAAAGATAGAAATAGAGATAAAGATAGAGAGATAGAGAAAGAGAGAAAGAGAGAGAGAGAGAGTTATAGAAGGTTCCAAGTGATAGGGAAATTCCGGACTGCAGGATTTAAGACGCAATTTCCGTGACAACGTCGTGCGTCATCCGTCATGCAACCTACATTGGAGAACAATGGCCGACTAAAATTATGCATTCTAATTAGAAATACGCACGGGAAAACCACAGACGTTCCACGTACACCCACCTATTCCAATGTACTTATACATATATATATATATATATATATATGTACGTGTGTGTGTGTGTGTGTGTACTTTCAGAGTTGCAACGATTATGTACTACAAAAAAATTCTTAATTACTTACCATTATACTAATGCCCCAAACCCTAATCGAGATTAGACGAGTTATATAATAATCATTATTTTCTTTTTTACTTCGAACGTAAGGTTTAATGAATTTTATGTTTGATGTAAAAATGTAAAGATTGAAAGAGAGAGAAAGTGAGTATGTGTGTGTGAGAGAGATGTTTGAATTATTATTGTTATTGTTAATTAATATTAATGTTATGTTAATAACGAATGTCAATGTTGTTGTGTATTTAACATTAATACGATCGTTGTTATGGTCTATTGTGATGAACGGAATTAATTGTTTATTTAATTGCAATTGAAATGATATTATGTCATGTTTTAGAATATTGAATAAAATATTTAATATTCAATTATATGTAATTATTGTGTAATATTTATGTTGAATAATAATTTGTATTGGATAAATTTATGTTGAAAAAAAAAAAAAGAAAAAGAAAAATCGTCGAAGTTTATTATTCGATATTAATGTTAAGTTAAAAACGAATCTCAATGTTGATGCTTTCAATTAAATTTGATTTAATAAACTAAAGTTTAGTTTGTAAGGAATTTATATATCAGCGTTTAGAACATTGAATAATACTTAATATTTAATTATTAATAAATTAATGATGTTGAATATAACGAATGAACGTAAGAATGTAGAATGTAACGATTCGACGTTAATATCGAATTTTAATTTTGAGGTAAACGAATGGAACGTTGATCTTAAATTAAATCAATTGACGTTTAGTTTGAAATCATTACGATGAACGATCGTTGGTATTAAATTGATCGAATTAACGTAAATATAAAACGCAAACGAATTAACGCTAGCATTGAGATAAATTAATGAACGTCGACATACTGGTTAATGAACGAAATATTATTATTTATCAAATATGTATACATATAATATTACATTTAAGTAATAATAAAATTTCATAATAGAGAAATAATTTCTTGAAGATATTTTTAGTGAACATTTTTTTTTATACATAAAAAAAAAAACTTAAAAAATATTTCATTCATAACCGATTCTTTCGCAATAGATTTCTAATTATTTATCAAATATATATATATATAAACAATATTATTTATATATATATATAATATTACGTATAATATTATACATAATATATAATGTTATTCATACATATAATATTACACATAATATTATATTTACTTAATTCAAACATTTCATAATTTACATATAAAAAAAAAATCACTCGCGGAAGATACTTTTTATAGAAAAAAAAAAAAAAAAATTTTTTATTTACCCATACCAAAACACTCTTACGACACAACCTTTATAATCTCTTCTCCTGAAATAAATTCCTTAATCGACGAATTCGTCTTACTTCTTATCAGCGTTCTTACACGCTCGCGAAATCCATCTAGAGGAGGTAACAACATCAGGTGTGGGTGTAGCGAAGATGTTATCCAATGACTTTGCCGATGTTTACCAGCGAAGTAATGTACACACGTTTCAAGCGGAACCGCATACAACAGTTGAGCTAGGATCGCCGCTACTTACGTATACATATACATATACGTACATATATAGGGTGTTTCTCGCTTAACTCGGAACATCTGAAATATCTCCACACTGTTTTCGATTGTTACGTACAAATTTGCGAAGGATTAAATTCAAACGATTGCAAACGATTCCATTCAAAATGTCGTGGTAACATTTTGTTGTCGAGTTAAAAAAAAAAAGAAAAATATCTCGAAAAATCTCTGATATAAATCTTTGTCAGTTTGCAACGTCCGACATTTTCACTTTCATTTTAACTCGAACGTCATTATTTCTTATTAATGAAGATCAATCGAAGTTTAACAAATAACACGTTATCGTTAAATTTGTCTCTTTAAAAGTTGCATGCCGACAAGAAAAACACACACACACACATATATATATATACATAAATAAATAAATCACTAGCGGTGACCTTGACATCTTGATAGAAACGATCTCGATTAATTAGATGTTAGATCTATGGAGAAAAAAATGACTACTTCATTACGATACACCGACGTTAAAAATGTGTATGAAGATTTGAAAGAAGTTCGAGTTAAACGAAACACCCTGTAGTATAACAAACGATCCATAATCAAGGACAGACGATATTTCACCAGACACTATTTCTACAGATCGGACAAGTAGATCGTCGCTCTTGAACAGATAGACCGTAGAGAAAAGTCACGCGAAGTCAGAGGTCCCTTTTCGAGTTACGAAAGTCCGATCCAGTCCGGTCTGGTCCGGTGTGATCCGATCCGATCCGATCCGATCCGATCCGATCCGATCCGATCCGATCCGATCCGATCCGAATCATGAGCCGAGGAACCAAAACGTCGACGATTTTTCTCGACGATTTTTCTCGACGATTTTTCTCGACGATTATCATCCCTCCAAATGATATCTATTTGATACTCATCATCGTTATCTTCGTGTTAATTAATCGACGAAAGTTTTTAATTGCTTGGAGATAATGTTTGGCTCGTTTTTTTTCTTTTCTTTTCTTTTTTTTTTTTTTTATTCGTGAGGGGTAAATTTATCGTTTAATCACGTGACGTTGGAATTTGTAACACTTTCGAACGAATTATTATTGTTATTGTTATTATTATTATTATTATTATAATTAATGTGTTAAGTGTCAATTAAGTTTTGTTGTTGGTATCGTTAATTGTTTGTGGTCTTGTTATTTTTTCATCTTGTAATGGAACTTTTTTTTTTTAATAGTGTAAGTTGCATTCTCTGTTAAATTAATTTTCTGTTAATTGTTTCGTTGAACTTATATTCTTTTTTATTTATTTATATAGAATTTCAATATATATATATATATAAAAAGTTAAAATTTTGATTTATTTCATGTACGTCAAATTAAGAAGAAATATAATTTTGTTTGGTTCAATTTAAAAATTAAAAGAAATTATTAATTTTCATAATAAACTAATAGAATTCTAATTGCCCATTAAATCGTTACTAGATCTATGTAATTAATAATAAGAATTTGTTTTCTATCTTTTAGTTTTACTTCTTGTTACGGAATAAAAAAAAAAGGAGAAGGAGAAAGAAAATAAATAAATAAAAATATAGAAATAATTAAATAAATTAATCAACTTGTTTAATTATACAAATTTTCGGATTAATTAATGTGACGCGCACACACATAAGTATTATCCACAATAGAAATAAAATTATTTCATCGGAAAAAGATATATATATATATATATATATATATATATATATATATATCTGATTGAATTAGATCTGGCAAGTCTTCCTTAATTGAATTTTCACGAATAATCGAGCGATCGAGTGAAATTAATTAAAAGAGGAGAACAAGATGAAAGACTCTTTTGAACAAAATTTTCGTGTTAAAAGCAAAAAAAAAAGAAAGAAAAAAAATAATTCTCCCACTCGTACATAACTTCGATGAGCCGTATAAAATAATGTCAATGATCATTCGCGTTGCATATTAAAATTCAAATTCAAATACAAATACAAATTCAAATTAAAATTCCATAATATAAATAAAAAAAATGGCAGCTATTAAGTACATCGAAAGGACAAATTTTAACATTGGAAAATCTCTCACGTTCACGCAATTTGCTTCCGGAAGAAGTTTTCGAATTGATTTGAACGAGAGGTCTGTCAGATCAAAAAAAAAAAAAAAAGAAAAAAGAAAGAAAGAAAGAAAGAAAAAAGAAAAAAACAGAAGAAAAAGAAAAGAAAGTGGAGAGAAGAAGGATACGAAAAGGGGACTAGGATGAGTTCTTGATGAAAATCTTTGAATAATTTATTCCGCACCTCGTCCTTTCTCTCTCTCTCTCTCTCTCTTTCTCTTACACACACAGTTTCTCCTCTTTCCCTCTCACTCTCTCTTTTTATCGAGATCTCTTCCTCTTTTCCTTACGAAAGATCTTTCTCACTCATTTAGAAACTATCTGTCTTTCGAAATCTTTTACTCTCTATCTTTCTTTCAAAATCAGTATTTCTTTTTCTTTCTCTATTTCTTCCCAAATTTTTCTTTCTTTCTGAATCTTTTATTATCTGTTTTTCTTTCAAAGTCATTCTTATTATCTCTCTCTCTCTCTCTCTCTCTCTCTCTCTCTCTCTCTCTCTCCCTCTCCCTCTCTTTTGGAATTTTTTGTTGGAAATCTTTCAATCAAAAAATATCGCTCTTTCTCTTCCTTCATGAATCTTTCACTTTTCGTCTCTTTTTTCGAAAATGTTGTTATCCTTCTCTTTCCTTTTGAATCCTGTATACTCTGTCTTTCTTCAAAAATTTCTCTCTCTCTCTATTTATCTATCTATTTATCTATCACTTTCTTTTTATCCTTCTATTGAAATCTTTAATTCTCCGTCTCTCTTTTCGAAATCTCTCTCCCACTTTTTCTTTCTAAATCTTTCAATCTTCGTCATTCTTTTCAAAACTTATTCTCTCTCTCTCTCTCTCCGCCCCCCCTTGAAATCTTTCATTATCTTTCTTTCAAAAAATATCTTTTACTCTTTGTCTTCCTTTTCGAAATTTCTTTTCTTCCTTTACTTCATTTCGAATCTTTTACTCCTATATCTTTCTTTTCGAAATCTCTTTTCTCTCTTTCTTCCACCCTCCTCTCTCTCTCTCTCTCTCTCTTTCTCTCTCCCTCTCTCTTTCGAAATGTTTCATTCTTTATCTACTTTTCAAAATAACACTCTCACTCTTTTCCTCGTAGATTTCATCTCTCCTTATCTTTTTCATATAGAATCCGATTTTTTCTTTCTCTCTCTCTCTCCCTCTCTCTCTCATATAAAATCTCTTGATCTTCTTTTTCCTTATGGAATCTCTCTCTCTTTCTTTATCTCACTCTTTCTTATAGAATCTATCTCTATTTTCTCTTCCTATAGATACATCTCTTTTTCTCTCTCCTTCTAATGAAATCTCTCTCTCTCTTTCTCTCCTTCTCACGAAATATCTTTTTCTATATTCCGAAAATGTATCTCTTCTTCACATACTATTTGAAATAGAGCAACTTTGCAGAAAGCAAAAGAAACAGAGATAGAAATACAGACAGAGATAAAGATAGAGATAGGGATAAGGATAAGGATAGAGATAGAGATAGAGAGAAAAAGAAAGGGAGAGAGATAGAGCGGGGTCAACCACTCTCCTTTCGACTTCTCTTCCCTGCATAACCAGTCTTGCTCTTTCCTTCCTCGCCTTCGGGCAAACGCCGCCCACGCTGGCGCGTCCTTCGCTCTTGCATCTCACGTACGCGTGCACGTAAAGTGCAGAGTATCGCATTCCACGCGTCTCCCACGTAAAACCGTCCGGAGTAGGAAACAGTGAGAGAGAGAGAGAGAGAGAGAGAGAGAGAGAAGGAGAGAGAGAGAGAGAAGGAGAGAGAGAGAGAGAGAGAGAGAGAGAAGGAGAGAGAGAGAGAGAGAAGGGAGGGAAGAGGATCGTAGACGGCGCGTGCACTCTCGCACGTGTGCAACGCATAGCCCTGTACGGCGTGTGCATGCTTTACGTGTCAAACCGAATGCCAGGGAATACAGAAAGTGACTGAATAAAAGACGAGTGCCCTCGAGCCAAGGGAAAAGCTCGTTCTTTTTGGATTTCCTTCTCTCTTTTCTTTTTGTTTTTTATTTATTTTTTCTCTATCATATATATATATATATATATATATATATATATGCACATATATATGTATATGTGTGTACATATGTGTATATATATATATGCACATATATATGTATATGTGTGTATATATATGTATATATACATAATGTGTATATGTATGTATTAGAATTGTATATCACACGTATTAGACTTAATGGGTAAAATTTATTACAATAATATTTTCTTTTTTTTTTTTCTTTAATTTGTTGCAACAAATAAAATTAATTTCATCAGAAATTTATAATATTCATAATATTTATAAAACTTATAGTATGAGAAATTGTATTTAAATGAAATTATGTTAAAATTATGTTAAAATTATGTTATGAATGAATTGCGGACGAGTAACGCGTAAAATATAAAAATAAAGATAGATATATATATATATATATATATAGAGAGAGAGCGAAGGAGAGAAAGATTTATATATCTTAATTACGAGCATTGCATATATGCAGTAATATATTGATTTTTAATTAATTCGATGATTTTTAATTAATTTACTTGTTAATTGTTTATTTCGTGACAAGCACGCGTTAGATCTCCCCTTCCTTGATATGTTTGTTAAATTTTAATTAATCAGATAATCGTTAGATTATTGTTATTCGTACAATCATAGTTCTAAAATTTTGTAACAATCACTTGATACAAAATGTGATGAATGGATCGTTCTTTTTTTTTTATAATTACGCGATTTGTTGTTCCACCCTTTTTTTTCTTAATAACCTCACGATTAACATAACTATCAGATATAACGCATAAATGTTTGATAATCAGATAATTTTTGTTTCTTTCTTTTCTTGATTTTTTTTTTTTTTTTTAGTTGATTCATTTACTTTTTAACTCGACTCATTCGCATCGATCATTCAAATCACTCGGGCTAACTTATCGTCGAAGAAAATAGTACTTCCCCCATTCTTGTTATTCATTTATTCTTAATTATACGTTAGATCATACTACCCGCTGTTTCTAACTCTAATTTTTTTCATTTTATGTACATAATCGGAACAACGAATGAAAGGTTTGAAGAGTAATAGCGTGACGTAATAAATGAAATGGGCGATAAATAATTTGTTAATTAAAAATAAATAATAATAGTGATGAACTACAATTAATTCGAGCCATGAAGTTTGACGATTTTTGATTTTTTTTGTGATTTGAAAAATTCTATATACTCAACATACATACCTATACATATATATATATATATATATATGCACATACATGCATGTATGCACGAATAACTAACAAAAAATCTCTACGTTTCTCTACGTATAAATATTCATCATTACAATATTTATGTAATATGTAAATTGTGTGGTAACAGCCGAAAACATAAAATAAATAAATGTGTAAGGTGTAAACGATGATGTAATACTTCGGAAATTTTTAACATTTCTAGCAATGAACATAAATAAAAAAAAAAAAAATCATCTAAATGCGAAAGTGATTTTCATTGACATTCGCCATCGATTTTCGTTATTGATTATCATCATCGATTTTCATTATTAATCTTTATCATTGATTTCCATCAATAATATCAATCATTGATATTTATTATTAATCTTAATCATTGATTTTTATCATTAATTTCAATCACTGATATTCGTTACTGATCTTCATCATTAATTTTCATCATCGATCATTATCATTGATTTTCATTATTGATTTTCATCATTGATCTTTATCATTGATTTTCATCATTGATCTCCTCCATTAATTTTCATCATTGATCTTCTCCATTGATTTCAATAATTAATTTTCAATATTAATATTTATAAGCATATATCATATTAACACATACACCATCAATAATATAACTAGTGTACATATTGCATACTACAATATTGATATCGTATCTAATTATGCTAAGTAATATTAAACATTACTCCTTCATTTTTTCTTTTCTCTACTTCCACATTACATCATCCTCGTGCAAATATAAAAAAGAATTGGATTATATATAGACGGTTGACATACATAGATAGTTGGCAATATTAAAAAGGTTTTGTCGATTGAAAAAGGAGGTCGAACGTGTGAGCACTAAGCTCGTTGAAGAGTGAATACCATGAGAAATATTTAGGAAAAGTAGTAGTAGTAATAGTAATAGTAATAGTAGTAGCAGTAGCAGAAATAGTAGAAATAGTAGAAATACTAGTAGTAGTAGAAGTAGTAGTAGTAGAAGTAGTAGGTACAAGCCAAAGTCGTTTGAAGCAATGAAAAAGAGAAAGAGACAGACAGAGATAGAGACAGAGACAGAGACAGAGAGACAGAGACAGAGACAGAGACAGAGAGACAGAGAGAGAGAGAGAGAGAGAGAGAGAGAGAGAGAGAAGAAAGAAAAAAGAAAGAGAGAAAGAGAAGATTTCGCGTCAAAGCGAAATAAAAAGGAGGAAAGAAGAATGGCAGTGACTCAATGAAAAGAAAGAAAAATGTAGAAGAGAGAGAGAGAGAGAGAGAGAGAGAGAGAGAGAGAGAGAGAGAGAGAGAGAGAGAGAGAGAGAGAAGAAAGAATGGCATGGCATGGCGAATGTAGGTGAACGAAAGAGACAGAAAGAGCGAGAGAGAAAGAATGAAAAAGACAGACTGAGAGTGACTGAGAGGGGAGAGAGAGAGAGAGAGAGCGCCATTTAACGCTCGGAAGCATACGTGCGTGTTTTTCTCCAACCTTTCACCCGACGGCTCTTTTTCGCTGTCTCGCGTTTGATAATCTCACGAGTCGACTCGACTCGAACTCGAACTCGAACTCGAACTCGAACTCGAATGTGCGCGGGCGCTCACACACGCCAAAGTCCCGAACTTCCGCAACGGAAGATAAACGGAACCGGAGGGTCTACGCGAGAGAGAAAGAAAATGAGGAGGATAGAAATAAATGGATAGAAAAAAAAATAAATGAATGAACGAACGAACGAACGAATGAATGAATGAATAAAATAATGACAATAAAAATGTAAGAGTAAGAAGAGAAACAAAAGGGAAAATAAGGAAGAAACGAAGGGGACAAAAAAGAAAAAAGAAGGGAAAGGAAAATGGAGAAACAAATAGAGAAGGAGAGATATATAAATTTTCGTATCTCTAATTTTTCTTTTTCTCTTACTAAGCATACATCGAAAAGCTTAAATTTTCTTCTCCAATTGTATTCCTATCTATTTCTTATCGTACTTGCAAAATCATCAGAGATATAACAATTGTAATTGCAATAAAAAATGTAGTCCATCTTTCTTCCTTTAATCCACCATCTTTCTCGTTCTTTTCTATCTCATCTTTTTTTATTTAACTCATTCTCTCCTTCTCTGTTAACTTTAACTCACTCGATGATTCTCTATTTTCTTACTTTTAACTTGTTCTCTCTCTCTCTCTCTCTCTCTCTCTCTCTCTCTCTCTCTGTCTCTCTCTCTTTCTGTCTCTTTCATTTCGACATTCTTTCTTTTTCTTTTCTTCTTTCAATCACATTGTCTTTCTCTCTTTATCTCAATTATTTTCTATCACTTTCTCACTTCTGTCCTTTTCTTTCACCTCCTTTTTCTTTAACTCATTCGATACTTTTCTATTTTTCTTTAAACTCTATCTCTCTATTTCTCTCTCTCTCTCTTTCTCGCTTCAACACGAATTCTTTCTTTCTCTTTTCCTCTCATTCGATACTTTTCTATTTTTCATTTAATTCTCTTTCTCTCTCACTTTCAAACACATTCTCTATTTCTCCTTTCCTCTTTCAATCACATTGTATTACTCTCTTTATCTGAATTATTCTTTCTCTATATCTCTTTCTCTCTTGTTCCTCTTCTTTCTTCTTCTTTTTTTTTCATTAACTCATTCTCCCTCTTTTTTTCTTCAACTTATTTTTATACACTTTTCTTATATCACTTTTCTATTTTTCTTTCAATTCTTTCTATCTATTTATCTACTTTTATCATGAACTCTTTATCATTAAATCATTCTCCTTCTCTCTTTTTAATTTATTCTCATATACTTCCCTATTTCTTTTTTTTCAATTATTTCTCTCTGTCCATCCATCCATCCATCTATCTATCTATCTATATCATTTATTCATTTTCTTTCTTTCTTTACTTTTTAACTTATTTTTATTTATTTTTCTACTTCTCTATAAACCTTTTTTTTTCTTTCTTTCTTTCTATCTATCTATATATATATATATATATATATATATATATATATTTCTTTTTCTCTCTTATACATTCGGGAAGTGACAAGTGAGTCGCACCAATGCATTAATCCGTCTAAAAGCTCTGTTTCTCGGTACTCATCAACCTTCCACTCGTCTGCTGCTTTACTCCTCCTTCTCCTCTTCTTTCGAAAACTTTATTCCGTTAGATTCGCGTAGGCTGTTGAGAAATAGACAGAAAAGTGGGAGGGAAATAAACGAAGAAAAAGGAGAAAGAAAAAACAGAAACGTGCAGGGATTCATTCGTTGGGTCGCTCTTTAATGACGCGAATATCGAACGAACGATCGATGTTGAAAAATAGTGGATAAAGTGTAGTGGACGTGACGAATCAAAGGCAAACGAAAATAAAAACGAACGGAGGAGAACAACAACAACAACAACAACAATAATAATAACAACGACGAAAATATAGCCAAATACTCTAAAGAATAAAATAAAAAATAAAAATACAAGAGTAAACTCTAGTTTCTTATAAAGTTGTTCGTTAATAAGTATCTCAGATGATAAATATATATTTCATTCGACTATATTAGAAAATCAATGTTTCGATAATGGTGTAATACTTAATATTTGTTTAAAAAAAAAATATTCTAAGAAGAAATAGTAAATATGTTCGGCAAGTAATTTGCATTAGTTTAATCAATCGACGTTTAATATTCGAAGAATAATATTACGTTCGGCAAAATGCATGGAACTTGTTTAAATTTCATTTTAGAGCGTTTGCAAGATTGGTAATAATTATTTTATATTATTTAAAAAAAAAAAGAGTAACGTAAAAGAAAAAAAAAAAGAAATAACAATTAATTTATCAACTTATGTTCGAGTATTTTGCTATAATACATTTTCGAGAATAGTTTAGATCGGTTTATTATATTATTCATGTAATTTTAGATATGTATATGAAAAATGATTATTTAAAAAAAAATTGTAAAAATAATTTGTCAATTTCTCGAAAATTTCCGATGTCATTTCGATTCATATATATCAAACATTATATATATATATAACATTTCATGTGTGTATATGTGTATATTTCATTTCATACATTATAATTAATAATTTACAAAAAATTCGAATAAATTATATATCAATCTATTTACACATACACACACACACACAGACATATAAAAATAAATAGTATATAAATATTTCTAGTTCTATTGTCATAAAATAAATAATTCTAATAGTTAATCAACGACTGTTTCGATCGGTCTACCCATCCCAATATAATAATAAGAATAAGAATAAAAAAAAATTAGATCAGAAGAAAAAAATTCCCATATAAAAAAGACCCATTCAATTACACCCACCTCTCTTTATAATCGACGAAGGAAGTAATAAATTTACTTGTAAAAACAGTTCGATTGAAATATTCGAACGGACAAACAAATGTGATCTGGTATACGATAATAAAATAATAAAAATGATGAAAGAAAAACTTACCTTCAAGCTCGACGACCTTGCCAGCCCTCTTGAGTGCTTTAACAGCTTCGTCGTGGGTAGCTTCGCGTAGATCCTCGCCGTTAACAGCCAATATCGCATCGCCAACATATAATTGCTCCGTGGCATCGGCTGCCATACCTTTGAATATCTTCGATATTAGAATCGGCATTTTATTTTCTTTCCCACCTTTAATAGAAATACCGAGTCCGTTGTTGTCGCTTTTAACGACCCGCACGATACGTTTTTGATTGGCAACCGAATCCGGTACGTCCGGATCGTTGAGACTGTCGACGTTGTTGTTATTGATGTTACCATTGTTGAGAACGTTGTTAACAGTGTCG